>JAQMYL010000035.1:7110721-7131278 GCA_030014365.1 Clarias pachynema
TGGTCTTTCACATGGAATTCCAATAAAATTGATTCATGTTTGTGGCTGTAATGTGACAAAATGTGGAAAAGTTCAAGAGGGCCGAATACTTTTGCAAGCCACTGTATATATATATATATATATATAATTAAACTGTAAAGATGGCGTGTCTGTGCATTAAAGATATTTATGAAAAAAAAATTTTTTAAACACGTTTATGAGTGTGCAATTTAATTCCATGCGAACGAGGTCATACTTAAATGCATAATTAGTTGAGATCATTAAAATTTTAATATTAAACAAATTCAGCTCAACAAAGCCAACAAGGTCTTACTTATTGTTGAATCATGAACGCTGACCTTAACTGAGGCAAGTCAGGTTTGTTCTTGAGGGTTCTTTTATGAGCTCCTGGATGAATCGTACTGTAGGAAGGTTCACCACCATTCCAATTATTCTCCATATACAGTATGAATCCCAAAGCCTTAGAAATGGCCTGGTAAGTCAATTACTCTGTTTCTTATCTGTTCTTGAATTTCTTTTGATCAGGTTGCTTTTTTAGATCTTTTAGCATGCTTCACTTTGTCAGACAGGTTCTAATAAAGTTGTTTCTTGATTCAACAGGTCTGGCAGTAATCAGGCCTGGGTGTGGCAAATCTTGTGGTTTTCATGTAACATCCATTATCTATACTGCTTATCCTGTGCAGGGTCATGAGGGGCCTATCCCAGGGTCCACAGAGTCAACTCACTCATCACAGGACGCAAACACACACACACACACACACACACACACACACTCTTATACCCAATCACATACTATGGGCAGTTTGGAAAATCAACCTATTCCACCAAGCACAGGGAGGACATGCACACAGCTCCAGAGGCGAGATTCGATCACTCAACCCTGGAGGTGCAAGGCAACAGTGATAACCACTAATCAACGTGCTGCTTCATGTAAAACCAATTTCCAGTAATTACCAAAACATTTTGCAGCATCACTGTACTGCTCTAACTCTAATTAGAGTAGTACTGTGATGCTGGATGATGTTTTGTTTACAAAAGCAGTTAATAGACTTTAGGTTAATTTTAATAAACCGTCTAAAATTAAGTTCTTTGTAAATACAGGGAACATTTCAGAGGTTTTCGAGAGCATTTCTACTAAGAACAGCGTAAGATTTCATAGAAACCCTGCTTAATGGTATTCGCTGATGCATGACCAGAGGGAAATCTAAGAATGAAGGCATGAATAGTGAGTACTGCCAGGACTATTTTTCTTACTGCTTGGCAAAATGTAGCTTGGCTGAAAGTCTTGGAATCACGCACAGAATACCAAAATCGTCAACTGCATAGGAATTTCAACACAGTGAGGGAGAAAAAGGTACTAAATGGATGTCACTGAGGTGGTGCCCTCAAGGGTACATTTTTTTTCCGGGAAGATCTTAACCACTTGCGGACCTAGAGTAGGTGATGCATCTATATAGCTCAATAAATATGCAGTAAATGAAATTGTTCTCAGTATTCTTTTGATTAGTGCATCAAGGTAATAGTAGTTAACAGAGCAGATGTACACCATATATAAAAAAAATAAACAGATGCTCATTTTGTTTGTAACACATGCAAATATTTCAACATGATGATTAATTTGCCAGATGTTTTTTTTTTTCTTCTGCAAAATGACTTACAATTGGTGCAGAATTTAATTCAATCACAGAGTTGTTAAAGAAACTGTCAGTGATGGAAGAACTGCAGGACTAATCCACAAGCTGGAACAAGTGTGAGATAGCACACACACACACACACACAAACACACAAACACACATACACAAACATGCTCAGAAAATGCTGCAACAATAATCAAGTGCTTCAAAAACAGTGGCAAAACAGTCCAGACACACTTCACGTCTGATATACTGTACAGAAACACAACGTAATATTTAAACCTAAATGAAGTAAAATTGTCATTTATAATCAATACATTCGTTATGTTATTTATTGAATTTTAACCACAAAGAGAATACAAAAATATTTAATTGGTTTGACATAGGTGGCACGGAGGCATATTGGTTAGCATTGTGGCCAGGTTCGATTCCCTCCCTCTCTTCTTCCAGATACACCTGTTTCCTCCAGCAGGACATGCAGTTTAGGTATAAGTTGGTGTTCCCAAATTGGCCATAGTGTGTATATGCCCTGCGATGTATTGGCAAACTGTCCATAGTATAACACGCCTTGTGCCCAAAGTCACTTGGGATAGGCTCCAGGCCTCTGTGACCCTATACAGGATAAGATGTATAAATGATAAATGAATGAATGGTTTGGAATGGTGGATTGGTGATGGTGATCATGGCATCGGATAACTTGACCTGGCGCAAACCTAAATGTTACAGCATGCAGTGGCTGGGTTGCATGGGATGTAGAATCAATTGTCTTGACCAAAGACCCTGTGGCAACCTGTGAGTGGCAGGGCTTCCAATCCAAACTCCAATCAGCAACACAGAACCAGAACCTCTTGAACCACCATTGCCTATTGGATATCCTCATTCTATATGAAAATTGTCTCCAAGTCTGGGTCAGAAATACATTTGGCAGATGGCCCGGTCCAGAGCTTACATTTTTATCTCATTATACGTCGGAACAGTTGAGGATTCAGGCCCTTGCTCAAGGGCCCAATGGGGCAACTTGATGGTAGCGAGGTTGGAACCTGTAACCTTCCAATCAGCAGTCCAATCACTGAGCTTCCCCTGGCTATATCTTGATATTGAGCAGGGTCATTTATATGCAAACTTTAAATAAAGATAAAATAACATGATACACTCCCTGAACACCCTATTAGGAACACCTATAGACCTACTCATTCATGCAATTATCTAGTCAGACAATTATGTTTTAGCATCAAATGCATAAAATCATGCAGATGTCTGTATGAGCCAGCGTGTTTATTTCTGTAACAGCTATTCTCCTGGGATTTTCACATATAACAGTCTCTAAAGTGTCCACAAAGAATGTCGTGTAAAGATATAAAAACCCAGTGAGTGGAGGAAATCGAATCATTGATGAGAGAGCTCAATGTAGAATGACCAGTCAAAAAGTCTACAGCATCACAGATAATCTCTCCATACAATGTTGATGAGCAGGAAAGCATCTAAGAATGCACAACACATCAAACCTTGAGGTGGATTATTTACAACCAATGAAGGCCACATCCAGTTCTGTGAACCAAGAATAGCAAGCTGAGTCTACTGTGGGAACAGGATCACCAAAACTGGACACTTGAAGACTGGACAAATATAAACTGGTGAATCTCAGTTTCTGCTGACGCACACAGATGATCAGAATTTGGCACCAACAGCATGAATCCATGGCCCAAACCTGACACAGGCTATCAAAAGTTCAGGCTGGTGGAGGTTTTGTGATGTTGTGGAGAATATGTTGATCTTACACTTTTAACACCAAATCGATCTTAAAATATGTCAATATCCCCTTCACTGGAATTTACACAGCTTCTAATGAATACTTCCAGCATGATAATGCACCATGCCACTAAGCCAAGGCCTTCACAGCCTTCTGATTTGAATTCATTAGAACACCTTTGGGATGTGATACAGTAGGATGCGAGATTCAAGCATGAAAGTAGACTTGAAAAATCTGCCATGCCATGAAGATTGAAGTATAGTAGTATACTAAGTGCACTATAAGTCTATACCACTGGGTTACGCTAGTCAACTAACCACTGCTGTATCACTGATCCAAATCTAATGGTCAGCAACATGTTTGAGATGTCAGTCATGTCCATGACCATTTCAGTAATTGGCAGTTGGTTACACGGTTCTGGCCATTTGGGGCATCTCCCAATCATCATATGGAGATGCCATCAATGTGCACTTTCCAATAAACTTTTGGATGGGTTTTGTTGTTGTTAGTTTTTTTTTCTTAGTGGCACTCAGAATGATGTACTAAAAGCCGGGTGCCCAATGAGTAATAATTCCCTGAGTGTCTCTCAGCGCTGAGTCAGGGGTTTCAAAGGAAATTTTCACACAGGCCTCATATATTGCTTTTATACCACAGGAGTTTCCCAAATATGAAAAATATTAAATAATATTATATATAATAAATATTAAAATAATTCATTTATTATTAGTGTAGGATTATGCAGATCATCTTCTATACGTAAGTCAGTAAGAATGATTGTTCTCACTCACTCATCGTCTATACCGCTTTATCCTGTATTCAGGGTTGTGGGGGGCCTGGGGCCTATCACAGGAGACATAGGGTCATCATTCAAACACTACAGGTAATTTAGGAACGCCAATTAGCCTAATCTGCAGGTCTTTGGACTGTGGGAGGAAACCGGAGTACCTGGAGGAAACCCACCAAGCAACTCCATGCACACAGAGAATCAAACCTGGTCGGGAATCGAACCCGGACCCTGTAGGTGCAAGGCAACAGTGCTTACCACTCTACCACCGTGCTGCCTAGTGTGAATTATGGTTACCATGGAAATGATTATTAGGAGTGTTTTTTTTTATTATTGGAAAGTTTTATAAAAAAGTGGTTAAATATCAAACAAATATTATCACTGTTGATTATTATGTATATTAACAAACAAAGATACACCGGTGCCAGGGTGCCAATCTATCACATGATACATACACAAACTATGGGCACTTTGGGAACACTAATCAGCTTAATCTGCATGTCTTTGGACTGTGGGAGGAAAACGGGGTACCTGGAGGAAACCCACAAAGCACTGTGGAGAACATGCAAATATAATGGTATATCCATCCATCTAGAGACCGTGAAAGCCAATGGTGATTATATATTTATTCCCATTTAATGACCGTGGAAGGATCTCTGGTCAACATTCACACAAGCATTCACACAAAATATATCGATGTGTGAGCGCTGCAAAGTAATGGCACCCTATCCAGGGTGTCCCCTTGCTTGGGAACATAAGCCATAAGCTCCCTGCGATAAACAAGCGATAAACAAGCCTCCTGCTTATATACTGTATATTATTAAAGCTTATTAGATCTTATGGATATACTAAAATAAATTTACACACATTGCACAATTATGCGATACATTTGAATGAGTGTCTTTTTCTATACAAAACATCTTCTTTGAGAATTGCCATTAATTACAGTTATGACGTTATTCATGATAGAATGTAGGATAACTAAAAAAAAACAAAAGCATCTTGAAAATAAAAATATCTCTTAAAAGGTGTTTCTATCTCTCTCATTATCAATACCGTTCAATCCCGTATACAGGTCGCGGGGGGCCTGGAGGCTGTCCTAGGAGACTTAGGGCGCGAGGCGGGGTGCCAATCCATCGCAGGGCACAAACATACACACACTCATTCACACACTGTGGGCAATTTGGGAACGCCAATTAACCTTATCTGTATATATATCTGTACAGTATATATATACTGTATATAGTATGTTTACTAGTTCATGTAGTAAAACCAAAAAGTGCAAATACTGATGGCTGTCTGTGTTATAGCTATTTTGAAAATCCCCCAAATCTAGGTTGCATATTTCCATATAGTATACCTTGCGCTAAGATTTTTCACAGGATTTCCTTGGGGATAAAGCCATAGAGAGGTGTTGATGTTTAGATGTAAATGTCTACCTGCTTTCTGCTTCCTTCTTGTTTGCATAATGAAAAAAATCTTGGCCTCAAAAAATAATGATGCTCCCTGCATTATTTACAATATTACCTTTCTGTTTCTTTTAGAACCTTTCGCAACAAATCGACTAATTTCCTTGGAGTTACGGCTTTTCAGGAGCTGGAACTGTGAGATTTTTATTTCTGTCATGGAGCACTGACCATCATAAGGGTGGCAGTGCTCTCGGGTGAAAGTGAAGAATGAGCACCCACATAAAGCCGTAGAGGCTCATAACTTGCATGCACACGCTTACCAGAATTTTTTTTTAAAGGTCATATTTTTTTGTACTCTTGCAAACCTTCGTACACTATGGCTCAGCCTTTGATGTTGTTTCTTTTTACTTGGCAACATGATGACAATAATAATAATAATAATAATAATAATAATAATAATAAATCTATGTCCTCTTTATTTCTGAAAAGTTTTGCAAGAACACAGACAAGTTCAGACAACACAATATTAAGAAATATCCTTGGTCTGGAACCAAACAAGAATTATCCCTGCCTACTTCTGACAAAACCCTGTCGAAAACCTTTAACTTTGGTCGTCTTAAAAATTCTAACACAATTGGACATTGAAAAGCCAAAGCTGAACCTTGTTGCTCCGTGATTAAGGATCAGATTTCACAACTGTTTGGTATTTTCCCTGCTCGAAGACGCATTCTGATCCTGGTAATGAACTGGTTCATCTGTACTAAGGTATAGGAAAAATCACTAAGCAGCGATTAGACATCGCTCCAGGATGGAGTTGTGCCCCTTCGTCATGGTAATAAAATTTTCCTACTCCTTTCACTCCACTCATCAATTACGCTCCATTATCACATTGGCACAACATATTAGCTGCAGTTTGAGTGAGGGATTGCCAAATTTAAATAGCAATAAAATCCACTTGGCACAACAACTAGATAATGCTGTTGCTCACCATTAGGCACAAAGTACGTAGACAGCAGCTGGCAGATATGCTCTCCACACCTCCCTTGTGCTACAGATCAGTGTTTTTACAACTCTTTTTTTTTCATCCATTGAAAAAGTGCAGTTTGTATTTCAGTAGATAGAGTATGTGATGGAAGTCAGCAAGTCACAAAAAAGCTCTGGAAATATACAATACTTTGATGATGCTTTTTGTCCTGTGTCTCTTAGTCCCCATACGAAGCTCAGGTATGTTACACAATCCCTGGACATGCTTGGCAAAAGTCACCCCAAGTAAACGATGAAATTTTTTTCTCATAAATATGTCTGATGGCAAAGTATTCCCTAGTCTGGGTTGTTTTGGATCTGGTGCTTACACTGAATAGAGATCGGAGGGCACATTTATTCACACCTAGGGGCAATTTAGAACAGCCGCTCTGTGTTTTAGGAGGAGAAAGTGAGGAAACCCAGAGGGAGCCCGTGTAAAACTTGACAGGAACCCAAGCTCAGAGTTGAAATTTGGACACTGGATACGTCAGGTGACTTTACCCAGTGCACCAACAAGCCACCAAATACAATAAATAAAATATCTGAAAAAGTTCAGACAGACAGAAATGGATCTCCTGGACTTCTAAACCAATTACCACTTTGGCATCCCATTAATATTATAATTTTGGTTTTAAATGCATCTGATGTATGAAGTAGTCACATAATTATGTTTTGCATCTATTAATACACGGTAGCTTAGTGGTTAGCACTGTCTCCTTGCACCTCCAGGTTCCAAATTCGATCCCTGCCTCGTGGTCTGTGTGCAGGTTCTCCCCGTGCTTGTTGGGTTTCCTCCGGGTACTCCGGTTTCCTCCCACAATCCAAAAACATGCAGATTAGGCTAATTGGCGTTCCCACATTGTGCGAGTGGATTGAACCCTGTGATGGATTGGCACTCCTTCCAGGGTGTACCCCGCCTCATGCCTTAATTCTCCTGGGATACTGTATACAGAATAAAGTGGTGTATAAGATGATGATGATTTATTAATACAGCCAGGCCAAAACAAGAAATCTTAGACCCCATAAGGAAAAAAATCCCTGGGTGAAATCTAAGCCAGGGATGCAGGGTAAAACTTTCATTCAGATTTTTCTGTTGCAGGAAAGAAAAAAAAAAATCACATCATAAAGTTAAGCCTTTTGTTGTGAGCAGAGATCAGTGGAGCTGATGACACATAACGTGACATACTCCCCGGCGGCCAGTTTAGCACCACTGAGACCAAAGACAGCCGATGACAAAGGCTTTGATTTAAATCTCAAATTTGGCTCAGGATGATGTGAAACTCATGGGACAGCCACATGCAGTACTGTGCAAAAGTCTTGGCACATGCGAATAACTGTTGTAGAGCAAGGATGTCTTTGACATTCCAAAAAGTAGTATAAAAAGCAGTAATAAAACAAGGTGTAACAAGCTTTTGCTTTAAATATAGTCTCAGGAACAATTTGTGCAGTTTTATGAAATGAAATGAGCTGCTGGGTCTTACTGAACATCCTGCAGAACCAGAGCCCTGTCCTTCTGAGGCCTTTGTCGCACCTGCTTCTGTTTTTATGATTGCAAAACCCAGAAGCTTTTTTTTTTTTAATGTCTGAAAAATCTGTCTTTTACATAATATGCAGCTTTTTTTTCTGGCCTACAGAGTGAGATTAATAATTTTAACTTAATTAATAATGAAGTATAAAGAATAAAGAATAATGAAAAAAAGAATAAACATGTATAACAGTTTGTACAAAGACTTTTGTACAGTACTGTATGTTGTAAATTTAAACAACAAAAATCATTATAGATTTTTTATTAATTCTGTCAGTAAAAAGTGATGTAAAAGGGAAAGTAATGAATCATGGGTTGGAATACTAGTGATGGGTCGTTCATGAACGATTCGTTCTTTTTGAATGAGTTTTTAACGTGACTCAGAAGAACGAGTAGTCTCAGAGAGTAATTTGTTCATTTTCTACTCAAAGCATCAGAAAACCTCCGTAGGTTATGTACAGGAAACAGAAATGAGTAGTTACCTTTGAGTCTTTGGTCCGAGTCATTCATTTTTTTGTCACGTGACTCCCATAGACGCTATACAGTGCAGTACACAGGAAACAGAATTGAGCAATTCTTCTCAATGAGTCTTCTAGTCCTAGTCATTTGTTCTTTTGTCACGTGACGTGATAGACGCTATGCAGTGCGATAGATTTAAAAGAACGAACAACTCGGACCAAGGTATGAGAGATGAGCTGCTCATTCTGTTTATCATAATACTGTATGTCCTTAGCTGCTTTATAATATTTTCATTACTGGAACGAAAGCCAACTGTTGGGGGTCTGTTTATTGAAAATGTAACATTTAGTTTATTTCTGAACAAAAGAACGAAATGAACTAAACGACTCAAAAAAAGATTCGTTCATTTTGATCATTAAAATGATTCAAACTTCCCATCACTATGGAATACAGCATCCTAGGATGTATCTAGCTAAATAGGACACAAACGCTGTGTTCAAATACACTGTTATGACAACATGAAAGTGTTTTATGCTTTCTGGCACATCGAGTGTGACAAAACAATTATATTATTTAGGCTTTCATTAAATAAATTGTAGGTCTAGAATCTTCATTGTACAATCTGACATGAAGATAACATTATCGCAGTTTTAGACAAGTGTCATAACAGAGGAGCTCACACTGTGAGATTATAATGTTGTATAAACTTCTAACAGCACACTCTAATCAGCCTAATTGGCTCATACGGTGAAAACCTGGCTATTGTCATGAAGAATAAAATCAAGTTGCACTGCTACTTCATTCTACATGCCTGAGTAGACATGTTGCATATTGTTTAGTTGAGTTATGTGGTTTATTATTTATGTCAAATTGGTAACAAACCAACATGTTGGTTTAATAAGTTATAATCCAGCTCGTGATTGTTTTTAAATGCAGATTTTTTTTATATAATATCCAGCAACTGTTTTGAATATCATGTTTATGTTTGTTAGTGATATATCCTGCTTGCTTTTTAATATGCATTAAAATATACTCAATAGGGCAAATACCTCAGTGGATAGCACTGTTGTCCCAGAGGTATAGGTTTAAAGCATGAATGTTCTCTCTGTGGGTTTCCTCTGGGACTTTCCCTCACAGTTCATTGGTCTTTCGGCTGATCCCACTGAGGGGTCGCCACAGCTGACCATCTGATCTGCAAAACTTGCCAAAGGTTTTACGCCCAGTGCCCTTCCTGATGCGGCCCTCTTATCTTATCCGGGCTAAGGACCAGCACTGCACCCAGTGGCTGGAGTTTGAGCCTTGTCTGGGATTCAAACCCAAGCCTTCTACATGGTAAGTGAGAAACCCACCACCGAGTCTCCAACCTGCATTGCAGGAAGATTAATATTTCCAAATAGTCCATGGCGTATGACTGGGTGTGTAAATGTATCACGTGTTTGCCATACACTGTAATGGCACCCTGCCTATGGTAGGCTGTATTCAAAAAAACATTTATATATTATTAAAGCTCTTTAGATTTGTTACTGTCATGCACAGAAATTAAATCTATTTATACAGAAATAAAGTTACACACATTATGCAATTATGCAAGAATTACACTTTAATGAGTGTTAAAGTATATTTTCTGATAGCTGCCATTAATCACAATTCTGACATTATTCATGATAGAACATTCAGTAATACACTATATGGACAAATAGGTATTGGCCAAACCTCCAATTCCATGCAATGCAATGTTCCCAAATTCATATACTGTACTTCAATATGGAGTCAGTCCCTTTTGCAGCAATAACAGATTCCACTCTTCTTGGAAGACCGTCCATAAGATTTTGGAGTGTTTCTGTGGGAATCCATGTCCATTCATTCTGTAGAGCAGGCTTGTCTCGCGATCTCTGTTCCAGTTCATCCCAAAGGTGCTAGATGGGTGCTAGAAGTACAGGGCTCTCTGTGCGGGCCAGTCGAGTTCTTCCACACTAAACTCATCAAAAAATGTCTTTAAAGTCCGTGCCTTGCTCAGTCATGTTGGAATAGAAAGGGGTCGTCCCCAAACTGTTCCCACAAAGACAGAAGCATAGATGTTTTGGTATGCTGACGCATTATGATTTCCCTTCACTGGGGATAAGGGGCCTGATTAAGGGTTAAAATACCTGAATTCAATCATTAACAGCTCTGGCCAAATACTTTTGTCCATATAATGCAGGGGGAGGTATGGTGGCTTAGTGGCTAGCACTGTCGCCTTGCACCTCCATGGTCCGGGTTGAATTCCCACCTGGGGTTTGGTGTGGTATGGGTGGGTCCATAGTGTGTGTGTGTGATGTGTGTGAAACTAACTCAACAGCTGAATAATTTCAAAACTAAATCTACATTGCAAAAGGTGTAATGTAAACCTTTAGGTTAGTAATTGGAATGTTTTAACCCCAAATGTAGAATTTCTTTTTCATCTCACAGTCTATTTCACGTTACATTGAAAATATCGAGAAAATGAAAGGATTCATGAAGTTAGTTCACAATTCAGCTGTGTTTTCTCCTTCCCAGTATGATTAACCCATCCCAATCTGGCAACCCTGTAGACTTGGCGAGGCAGTGCTGGACTCCTCTGCTGGAGGAGACGCTGAGCTCAGGACATGCAGGATGAACGAGCGCCGATGAGCGGGATGATGTGATGTGATGTGATGTGAGAAACATTGCAGCGTTTTTCCACCACAGGCAGCGAATCCGATCGATCCCTCTGACACTTTGTTGCGCGCACACGCGTTTATGTAAGCGGGTCGGAGGGATCACGCGTTTATTCACGTCTCAGTTCTCTTTCGCTCGTTTTCAAACTTTGTCGGATGGATGCAGAAGACGGACACTCCGCCCGGCTGTATCAACATGTAGCATGGGTCTCTTTTATTTATTTATTATTATTATTATTCATCCCTCCCTTCCTGTATAAAGGCATGATGTCTTCAGGGAAGCAGGTCTGGTGAAATGGATAATGATTCATCCTCGTCGCGGGAACAGTCCCCTGTCGTTATCATGAACGATAAACCCAATAAACTGGTGCTGATCCCGGTCCTGGCTGTGCTTTTCGTGATGATCGGCTACCAGTACATCTGTCCAGCAGGCAGCCGCTCGTGCCATCTGCGTAACGGCGGCCACCCGAGAGCGCGGCACGCGGCTGGAACGGACGAGGCGCCGCCGCCGCCGCACGTGGAGGCGCAGGACGCGGCGTCCAAGTTCAACTTCAGCGAGCGCGATCTCGCGCGCCGCGTCGACTTCGACATGAAGGGCGACGACGTGCTCGTGTTCCTGCACATCCAGAAGACCGGCGGCACCACGTTCGGGCGGCACCTGGTGCGTAACATGCACCTGGAGCGGCCGTGCGACTGCCAGAGCGGACAGAAGAAGTGCGCGTGCCGGCGTCCGGGCCGTGACGAGTCGTGGCTCTTTTCGCGCTTCTCGACGGGCTGGAGCTGCGGCCTGCACGCCGACTGGACCGAGCTCACCAACTGCGTTCCAGCCGTTATGGACAAGAAGCGCGCTCCGAAGCGGAAAAAGTAAGCCGACTCGGGTGTGTGTGTGTGTGTGTGTGCGCGCGCGAGAATGATGTCAATTTGTCAATTTGTTCTTGACAAAATGAACCAATCAATCAGCACGCAAACTTATTTAGACTGTATACAGTAAATAGTAACTGGACATACTGTAGTTCCCTGATCTCCTAGCTGGCCAAATTGGTGGGAATTAAAAGGAAATCTCGGTCCTCTCTCATGTGCTTCAGGATTTTTGGCCTGACAAAATTCAAGATGTCTATATAAATTAAATGAATTAAAATGATAAGGATTCTCTCTCTAATGCTTCAAGATGTTTGGTCTTTAAAAAGGTTAAGAAACTCTATATAACTGTATATACTGTAGATTTCTATATAAATAAAATCATTTTGGTTTTGTCTGAACATTGATCAGAACTCGCTCTTTAATCTTTAGAGATCTTTAAGTTTCATACATCGGAGGACCAGAAACCTGTCTCAAAACATTATTCTGTACAGTATGTCAGTCATCACACAAAACTGTCTGGACAGAGTTTTAATGTAACTTCTGCTGTACTTAGATATCTGCCTGAAGTTGAGTAAAAGCAATGTTATGAACAGTTATGTTCATTATGCGGATTTAATGAATTGCTGTGCTTTAAAATATGCTACTCATAAGCTATTTGCTCAATGTAAGAAACACCTGCACCAATAGATATAAATTTGACTGAATATTTATTGTGGGATTAGAAATAACATTAGCTGAAGTGGTATAAGTGAATTTTAACACAGTGGAGTTGTTTTAAGACAAAACATAATCTTTTTCTGATTTACTTTTTAGATTCGTATTCTGCGATTACCGAACAGGGAGTGTATATGGCTAACGAGGAAATAAGTACAATCTAAACAAGTAAACGAAGTGTAAGATACTCAACCTTACAAAATGTAATTTCTTCATGTTAATAAGTTATTAAGTTCTTCAGATAGAGAGTTCTGCCATACAGAAAGACAGACATGTACGTGGGCTTCAACCTGAAATCATAATATTACTGATTACATATTGTAATAACACTCATCAGATTATTGTCAGCTTTAACTTTTTAACTATTTCTACAAATTCTTTATCTGTCAATTCCAAGTACTAACACTTGTGATTTATATCTAAATCCAAAGCCTGTGGATGATATGAATAGCCAAGACATCATACATAGTTTTCTACTCTTCCCGGGACAAAAATGTACAATTGGACTGTAATTTAGTTGTCCCTATTCTTCATGCTTATAAAAGTGATGAATATCCTTATAATGTCAAGGCCACCATTTTTTTTTTTGTTAAATTGCAGTAAGCTATGTATATCTCGAATGGTAATTTGTTAAGTTAAAGAATCCCAAGGCACTAAATGACAAAATGCCACAGTTTCTTTTTTTGTTTGCTTCATGCTTTCTTTAGATACTAGCTATAGGCAACTAAATATGGATTGATACATCTTTATTAAATTTCATTAACAGTGTGTAGTGTTGCCCCCTAGCAGCTCCAGAGTCCTCGGTTTCATCCAGATCTTGGGTTACTGCCCGTGCTGTTTTTCTGTGCATGTGCCGTTCATGTTTCCTCTGGGTTCAACAGTTTCCTCCTACTTCCTAAAAATGTCAGTAAGTCATTTGGCTAATTTTCTTGTTGTTGTGTGGCTTCCCATTTAGCACATGCTCCTGCCTCACAGTGGGTATGTTCACATTATCAACCTAAAGTGACTCAAATCTGGGTTTTTTTTTCACTCTAATGTGACACAAAGATGATTTTTTAGGCAGTTTATTGTTTACTGTTTTCATAACATGTGATGTGTGAGTGTGATCTGAGTCACTTTCCTATATGGTTCTAGATTAGCTATATATCCGATACATGGTCATAAGACCAGAAATCATGCAATGTTTTGCCCCTACGATGCTGATGTCATCAGTCAGCACCGGCAGCACAGGGATTTCATTCCAATGATGCAGAACGGTGGAGAAAATAGTCAGTGGAGGGAAAGTGACATCGGTGATTTAAAAAATTTAGGGCAATGAGAAAACTGAAGGGAACATACAGAAGTAGAGCAGTTATTTCAAAGGAAATAACAAAACGTGTTCGAAAATGAATTTGGCTGCTGTGCCAGTGAAAAATAAGTAGAAAAGTAGAACTCTGAGTCGAAGGAGGCAAAACGTAGGCAAAGACGTATTAATGTGCGCAGGTGTCCTGTTTCAGAGGAGAGACGTCCACATTAGAGTCAGATAAAAGTAATTTGTTATTATGAATGTGAAACTGTCATGACATGCAAAACTGAGCTGACCGAAAAAATCTGAATTGAACAATGTGCCTTGTAATGTGAATATAGCCAGTGTTTTTGGGATAGGCTCTGAGTTCACGCTGCCCCTGACCAGGGTCAATCAGTTACTGAATACTGAATGATACATCATCAAAACCACCTGGGGTAAATGCTTAGTGAGTATTAAAGAAATTTAATATGCCATTTTTCTAAAAAGCGTTTGAAGTAATCTTCAGAGGGCACAATTATGACACAATTACATAATCATTCATAATATGACCATATCCTGTCCGGGTTCAGAAGAAGCATTACTGCATATCCATTATTGAATAAAAAAAAAAAAGAACTTTTTAAAACCATTATTTTCTGTTTTGTTGGACTGAGTCTTTTTTCACTACAGTACTGTTTCATATCATAATTGTAATCCAGATTATAACAATAGTAAATTTCTAGATTGTATTGTATTAGGCATAAATTTATTTCAAAAATAAGCCATAAAAAAAAAAAACACCTGCCTAATATTGACTCGGTCAATATCAAATAGCTCTGACTCACTGAGGCATGGTCTCTACAACCCCTCTTAAGCCAGATGTGATGCACTGTGTGTTCTGAAACCTTTCTATCATAGCCAGCACTAACTTTTCAGCAATTTGAACTAACCACTACAGACCAGGAACACCACACAAGACCTGCTGTTTAGGAGTAGCTCTGACCCAGTTTTCTACCCATCTAAATTTGGCCTTTGTCAAAACTGCTCAGTCCCCATTGCTTGACCATTTTTCCTGCTTCTGACCCATCAACTTCAAAAATGGACTGCTGCCCCTTGAGACGTGCCACTGTAATGGGAGGGCGTGTTATTCACTTGGTGGCACGGTGGCGTAGTGGTTAACACTGTGGCCTCGCTCCACCAGAGTTGTGGGTTTAATTCCCACCTCTGTCTGTGTGCATGTTCTCCCTGTTGATGCGCTGTTGGTTTTCTCCAGTCCCCCCCCCCGACAGTCCAAATACATGCAGACTAGGTTAATTTCCAAATTGCCCTTAATGTGTGCTGTGCATGCTTGTATGCCCTATGACGGACTGGCACCTTATCCAGCGTGCACCCGCCCCAGTGAACCCGAGTCCCCGGAGATCCTGCAGGCCTCCCGCAACCTTGTACAGGATAAAGGGTATAAAGAATGAGTGAGAGCGTTATTCACTTCACCTGTCAGTGATTTTATTTGTTATGGCTGATCAATGTCTTACTGCAAAAATCAGAGACCTGCTGCTCTGAAAATAATTCCCTGAATATTTCATGTTTATTTAAATTTTTATATGCTGTTCATTCCCTATTACATTTCCCGAACCAACAAGCTACCTTTCCCTGTTTAGATGATGGAGAGATCGCGTGGTAATGAACTTTAAATGAGGCATCATAAAGCCAAGCTGAGCTGTGGCGCACATGCTAGTATTCCCATCTATAATTTAGGCAGTGCCAGTCTGCATACATGAGCTATTAAAAGGATATTTTAGTTGTTTACTGTGTATAATGAGGGTTTAATGTGTATAGAATGTGCAGATTTTCACATTTACGAGTGTGTGAAGGAAAACCATCTGTTCTGTTTTGGTCCAGAAAACAGTCTTGTAATGAGATCTTTTAATGTACGCTTCATTGATGACATTCGCTTATCCAGGTTAGTTTTCTGTGAAAATGTTTTCGGGTTGTTCTCGGCTCTTTAGCAGTCTTAAAAAGGATTGTGGCTCAGAAATATGTCTTTCCACAGCCTTAACAGGAGCACTGGACTACAACTAAAACTGAAATCATCAGGTTATCCATTAGTGAATGCACAATTCATCAGTTTGACAGGCAAATTCATGGTGTAATTATCTCTACTTTTATAACTCGAGTGCAGCTAATTCACAGCTGACAAGTTTGAACGGGAAGCGTCAAACCGACGATACGAACAAGGAAATTCTACATAACTACTCTGGTGAATCCTGTAAAATGGCTGTTAAAAGTGTGTTTCCAGACTGATTTAAAATGTCATTATGAATTTTACAGAGGTGACGAGCAGATATTTAATTGAGAAAATGTAACAAAAAAAGGATATTTTGCATCCTGACTGCACATTAGTGTTAGGGACAAATCTAAAAATCATTGTGTAGATTCCTCAACAAAGTGCAGAATTCAGCTCAAGTCATGACAGAGAAATAGTCAGAAAATGCATTCTGTCACAACGATTAGCCCATTTGCTGAGTCCTAATCTAAACAAATTGCTTCAGGCTACGTTCTCTTTATAAGCCACATCACGCAATTCAGATTTTTTCCATCTGATCGCATTCGCACATCATGACGGTTAACATTCACAATTGCAAGCGTCTTTTATCCGACCCTAATGTCGACGAGTCTGTCGTCTGAAACAGCATGTGTGTGCAACATCGCTACATCTTTGATTGTACCATCTGGATTAAAACATCTGGATTAAAACATTAGGTTTCAAACAATGGAGGAAATTTTAGGAAAAAAAAATTTGCTTTGTTAGCTTGAAATGTTGGACGGCAAGCAGTTAGCGATCAGTGTCAGAAAGGAGGAAGTAAGCCAGACACCCACTTTAGCTGGTGTAGCAGCTTTTGCTAGCGATGCTATGAAATCAGTGCTACAGTAACTGATGACGTCAGAGCCCGATGCAAACGCAAAGGCAAAAATTAGCATAAATTACCATTACAATCTACCCATTCTCATTTAGGTTATATGGCTGCATATTAGATCTAGGATCACATACAAATGTAACTCTGAAAAAATATAAAAATATCAGATATCTGTTTTGTGTGTTCAGATAGCTCTAAAAAAATCAGACCTATGTCACATTAAGGTAAAAGAAACCGCACTTCAGGCTGGTAACATGAATGTAGCTGTACCTTTGATATAGTTATATAGAAATCAGTAAAATCACTGGAGCAGGGAGAAAACAGAGCCACTGCTAATGATTAGATAACTACTTAAACAATATTGCCCTGCACCTCCAGGGAAGATGATTTAAATCTTGTCTCCGGTCTCTGGTGTTCTCCCTGTGCTTGGTAGGTTTCCTCCACCATGTGTAAAAACTGCAGGTATTAATGGCACCTCGAACAGTTCAGTGATGTGCGCTGCAGGCTGATTGGTGTTTCCAAATTGCATTAGTGTATGATTGGGTATGTGTGTGTTTGTGTATGTACTGTAATTCTTCAAAGATTGTTTAAATGCTTTAGTAGTTTTAGCTTTCAGGGCTTCTATAAAATGCAAAATTTCCCCATTTGATGCCCTGCAACCTAACCTGTTGAGACACAAATTTCCTTAAGAACCGATAGCATTAAAACTTCAAACCATTAACATTGACTATCAGTTGACAGGATCAAGGCTCATGAGTTCATTTTGACAATCCAATTTAGCATAAATTGCTGGAAAAAAATAATGCTGGCTTTGATGAAAAGGTAGCAGAACACTCTTGTTTGCTGTGTATTGTCTTAGAAGGCAAGATTTCAAGGCTGTTGATTCCCCAGGTATCAGTCCGGTCGCGCATCCGTGGACTTTTTTGAACAAACAGGACCGATCCATGGAGGCTGCACATTCCATCTTAAAGCATTTAAAGGATCCGCTGCTAATGTCCTGGTGCCAGATACTACGGCACACCTTCAGAGAACTTGTGGAGCCATGCCTCGAGGGGTCAGATCTGTTTTGGTGGCACAAGGGGAACCTACAGTACACAATGTTTTAATGTTTTAATGTTATGGCTGATTGATGGTTTATGAGGACATGAAATCTTCGACCAGCTACATTGTCTATATATCTCTATGTGTTCCGCATGAGCATAATTTTTTGGTGAAACTTTTTTTCTGTTTGAAGATATTGATTAAATCCATAGTTATCAGATGCTAATAAATAGATAAAAATAGGGTTGTTTCTATTATAAACATTATTATATGATGTATGAGAAAAAAAAAGTCTGGTACTATTACTGGATTCTGTTAAATGGCACCAATATCATATTATTATTATTATTATTATTATTATTATTATTATTAAAATTATTATTATGTGGAGAATTAATGCCTATAAGATAAGTAGTCTATTTTCCTCGTTCAGTCTTTTCATATTGTTTGGCTTCCAGTTATTTGCTGCCAAACAAATGCTTGTTTAATTAGAGGCTCAGCTGAAAACTAACCCAATGGGGTACAAATTAGACTCGGTAATTGCCCTAAAGACAGCCTTTTATGAGTAGAATTGTAAAAATCAACAAACGACTTGAGATAGCTTGGCCGAGGTGCGTCCCTGCTCGAGAAATTTCTTATTTGAAGATGAAAAATCGACCTGAGCCCAAAACCGCAAGGCTATAGGCGTATAATTTATATCTGCAGTCCCAAGTACCTCCTTTCTATGGGAGAGTGCGACATACTCCCCTTTGCCAACTGCAACATTAATTCATTTCTCTCTCTCTCTCTCTCTCTCTCTCTCTACTTATAACTGTGCCTTTTTTCATATTAGAGTGGATTTCTACTTTTTTCTAAGACTGTCAAAATCAAACAAATCTCTTTTGACAATAAGCAAGGCTTGAACAACTACATAAGTGGTGACTTTGAAATTTTCATCCCTTTCTTTTGTTAGTGGTCATCCCTAGACATTTTGCCCCTAGACATTTCGCTCCCCGTCTTTTGTCCTTTTGCTCTCAGTTAAACAGCGATGGTACATTCTGTTGGTTATACGCGATTTCCATGGAGGCGTAGCGTTGCGTAATATCCTCCGAGGAAGTAGGATCAAGGCCTTCTTTCTACCTGAGTGCTCGTAGCTGTGTCCTGAGCGGCTGTCTGTGCTGTGAGGTGGCACCGAAGGGGAGCGCAGGCGCAGTCTGTCTTGCATGGCTTGGCCTTTTTAGAGCAGCAAGAGCGAGAAGCAGGAGCCAGAAAGGTCAGTTCTGTCAGAGCTGATCAGCAGGCAGTTGTACAGCAAAGAGCGAGACAGAAAGACAGGCATGGAATGCGCTCTGCTCGTCTCTGCTGGGCCTGAGGGAGCGTCACTGCCTCTTTGGAGTTTCTCCCCATAGGGGCTCTGGAGCACAGCATGTTAATATAGGAGTGAACGACGCCTGGTTTACCATTGCGGGGTGAAGACCCATACATTAGCCACTAAGAAAAAAAATGACGAGTCTTGATTTATAATTAGCCACCTGATGTCAGGAGGTATCTCCTCTCCAAATACATTAGCACTCGGCCCTATGTATACATCATTTACTTGCTTCCTCTGCAATGCAGGAGTGACGGTAATGCATGTTTAGTATGAGCAAATGGCATTGTTATTTCAGCTGCTGCACAAAGACCTTAATAATCATAAGGGATTGTTGTAACTAAATTCAAATTAATCATGCAAAGCATAGACAACTGGCCCTAAATCTTGGTGTCCGCATGGAATACCTCATTTATCTCCTGGCAGTGCTGTGCTATGGGACTATGCTTCCTGGCACTTGCCCTTTTAGCACTAATTAAATCTGTCATATCCCTTGGTATGTAAAGGAATACAAAATGTTTTTTTTTTTTTTTTTTGTTCTGATCGGCCTCAAATGAACAATCTGCCAGAGTGAGCCCTAATTAACTGAACCAAATGCAACAATCCTTTCTGTCTTACCCACAATAAGGTAGAAAACCCACAAGCTCATCGATAACTCTTGCATCTAGTTTAACAGTGTGGGACACTTTTCAGTTTGTTCTATGTTGTATATTTTAGCCTTAAATCTAGATGTCTGGTAAAACGATTTATCGACTTAAATATGGATTTATCCATTTTGCCTTATATAATCCTTTTCCACCAAAGTAAACCTGGTGCTAGTTCATTTCTGGTGCTAGTGCCGGATCAGAGCCAGGGCGATTTCCTCCTAACAACTGGCTTTGTTTTTCCATGGGCTAGAGAGTCACATTATCACATCACTGTATACGTCCACGTACAGTACATCTCGTCTTTCCCTGCAATGCTGGTGTTGAAACTAGTGGTTATACAGTACTGGCGGCAATGCTAGCGGTGATGCTAGCATTGATGCTAAAAATGTTAGTGGGGAAAAAATGTTAGCGGCAAGCACAACAACAACTTAATTAATTAATTAATATTGTTGATAATAATTACACTGTCATTACCATGTCTGCTTCGGGAGAGACTTGGGGTACG
>JAQMYL010000035.1:7138935-7153881 GCA_030014365.1 Clarias pachynema
ATAGTGCAGATAGTTTATGTTCACATACAGCTACATGACACACTGCATGAAAGATCATATTTGAAAAAGCATAATAGAACCTCTTTAAAGTAAATGTGTGCAGATTATTGGATGTTAAGATAAATTGATTTACAAACGTCATTCACATTATTTCATTTTGTTTTGTACTTGATTTTTTGGTCATTATTTTCATTGATGAAAGTAAAACTGGACTGAACCCTTTTTTCTCATTCAAAACTTTCCTTTCCAACTCTTTTGGCATGTCTAGTGGCTATTTTTATATTTCCAATTACCTCTGAGGTAGTACTAGCACTGTGTTTTGGTCACATTGCAAGAGGAGAGTGATGATTAAAGCAGACGTTTTTTATCTTTTCCTCATTAAAAAGATTTGATCACATAATCAGTACCTCATAAAGCAGAAGGAGGTATGCTTGTGTTAAAATTTAACATGGAATTGTTTGCCATACTTAAAAAGATGCTGATTTGCAGTGGTTTCTTTTTGCCTTGGGTATATAATTAATGCAGGGTATACTGTATATGTATACACACTACACATATATTATATATGTATACACAGTACAGTATATACACACACACACATACTGCATGTAGTGTATATGCTATAGTCTTCATTATATAAGGTACCAGCAAATATTCTGTACAGTTTGATTGAAGTATGCATAATAGATCATAAAGTACCATCATTTTGGTCAGGTAATGTGGCACAAGCCCATTCACTGCTCTATAGGTCAATAAATCAGTGCATTCATGAACTTATTAGTTCCTCAGTTTGTGTATTATTTATATTTGTGTACAAAAGTGTTTAGAAAGCGCTGACCTGGATGTGGGATATTGAACAGAGAAGCTATTCGAAGATCCCCCGGATATTAACTCATCCTATATATACAGTAAATTGAGCTTTCATAACTAACTGCTGGTCAGATATTTATCCCAAAAAAATTCTAAAAGTGAACACTACACTGTTCATACAAAGTGAATGACCAGCATAATGATTTTAATTTGTGAATAAGATTCAGGAGAAATAGAATTGAAAAAGAAAAACAAATCCGCTCTTCAATTTTTCAACGAAGCACTACGATAGTTTGTCTCTGCATCTAATGTGTCATCATGCTCTCATCTGCTTCCAGTTCTCCCGTGATTAATTGTGTACTGTATATGAGCCTTGCTGTTTCTTTGTTTCACTGCGAAGCAAGACTCAGTTTACTTTTGATTCGATGTTATCAAGCTATTTTTTTCTTCTGTGTTTGTTATGCCAGTATTTCGATCTTGTCCTGTTTCCTGGATTTTGTATTTTTGTATTTTGCCCTGTGGTTTGAGTGCAGCATCGCCTCATCTTCTGCCCCTTTTGTTTGCGTACTGTCTTTTGAACACTGATTCGGTCTGTTTACCTGGTTACTTACTGTAATTAAAACTTCCCTTTACATGCAGTCACATCTGTCTCTCTAGTTATTCACTGATGCAGACACAAGCACCTCTAACGTGGCTTCACTGATTTTTTCCCCCATGCTGTTTCTTCCTATGTCAGATCTTGGTAGCTTGCTTTTATTTTATTGGCTTACTGTCACAGTGCCTGCATAAATTAGGGCTTACTTTATGCAAATTAGATGTACATGGGGTAATTGAGGTGTGCCATGTGCATGTGGCATGGAAATAAGGAATTGTGGCTCGTAGTTTGTTCTCTTTGGAGGTAAGGCTGATTGTCATTTGTGCTCCAATGACTGCTTATTTTCATTACGTAATGCCTGGCCAAAAAACTATGATATTTTGTTGGACTGCCTTTTGCCTTCATTATGGCCATGGCATCATTTCGATATGCTTAAGGAAAGTCACAACATTTATTTCAGTCCAGAGTCACTAATTTCACTCCAAGATCTTGTTTTGATGATTGGAGAGTTGGACCGAAGTCTTCTCCAGCACATCCCCAAGATTCAGGTCTGGACTCTGTGGAAGCCAATCCATGTGTGAAAATGATGCCTCGTGCTCCCTGAACCAACTTTTTCTCATTCACAACTTTTCTTTTCAACTCTTTTGGCATGTCCAGTTATTTTTATATTGCCAGTTACCTCTGAGCTACTGTACTACTATCACTGGTCACATTGCAAGAGGAGAGTGAAGATTACAGCAGTGGTTTTTATCCTTTCCTTATTAAATAAGATTTTATCCAGGTGATCACATAATCAGTACCTCATAAAGCAGAAGGAAGTGTCCTTGTGTTAGAATTGAATAGACACTGGAATGAAATTATTTGCCATACTTACGGAGATGCTGATTTGCAGTGGTCTCATTTCTTTTTCTCCCGAGCTATATATAGCTCATTGAATCACACTGTCACAATTGGAGCCCCTATGTATCCTGGCATAGTCATCTTGGTATATGCCCATGCCATCAGTGAAGAAGAAACATCCACTGATGGAAAAAACCTGGTTATTCTGTATATTCAGGTAGTCAGGTGATGAATTTTTTTGCTCATTCTAGACCTGACCTACAGAAGCAACCCCAGATCCCTGGGAACATTGGATAAGAACGCATGATACATGCATCACTTCATCCACCTTGCTTCTTTTCCTGATGCACTAATCCCTCCGGAAAAGGGTAAATCCGGACTCATCAGACCACGTTACCTTGTTCCAGTGCTCCACAGTCCATTCATTATGCTCCCTAGCAAGTTAGAGCCTTTTTCCAGATTATTCTCACTGATAAATGGTTTTCTTAAGGCTACACGGATGTTTCCTCCCAATCCCTCGAGTTCTCTTCACATTGTACGTGTGGAAGTGCTCTTACTTTCACTAGCTCAACTAAACGTTTAATTGATATCCGATCATGATCATTCACTTTCTTGAAGATGATGGTTCACCACTATCCTTTAAGGTTTCAATAATGCATTTTACAATTTTTAACCCAATTTAAGTAGTTTCAGCTTCCCTTTTTCTTTTTTTTTTTGATTTGATGCAGGCCTTCTGAAACAGAGTAACATCTTTGCCACAATTACAGGATGTCCCATCTGACATGGTTGTTTAAGAAATCAGTGCCACTCACTGCATCAGTTAGGGTTAAATAACTTGTTGCCAGCTGAACCATATTAATCACTGCAGTAATTATCCAATGGAAGGCTCTTAACTGTTTGCTTAGTTGAATCCAGGTGGTGATTTTTTTTTTTTTTGGCCTGGATGACTTGAACGGGTTTTGAGATTAATTTGGGTGATGCTATCTGGTTGATTAGTTAGTTGGCAGTGTAAAGAGTAACCAGACATATCAATTCATCTCTCTTTGAACAACAGTAGTAAATCCATGCCAGGAGTACTAGTGCTTTTATACAGAAGCCTTCAACCTGCAACAAACACGAGAGTGACTCCCAGAACAGTCTGTGTGCTTAACGGCCTGTTTTGCTGCTAAAGCTCCAACGGCTTTTGCGTCCGTCAGCGCGCGTTGGCCTCGGCCACCCCCACCGACCAGTACACAAGTAAATCCACAAGCTCCCTATTTTAGACAATCAGAGTAATGAGCAACCTTCAGCAGAAGCCACGGCCCATTATTACTCTTATTGAGCGAGTGATGACATGCTCCTGGCACAGTAATACTCCTGCATCATATTTTATTCATTATACTCAACACAGAGACCTCTGCAATTACCGTCTGGCTATATGTCTGTGTGGGCTTCGATCAGATTGCAGCCTGTCCCCTTGATTATATTCCCAGTTATGAAATGTCCTCGTAGCTTCACTGCTTTTTTTTTTTTTCTTCTTTTTTTTTTCTTTATGACTGTGTGGATAAAGCTGTAATTTAAACCACATTGACAGTCTGCTTTCATTTCATTTTCTTCATGCATCTTCCTCGTCATCACCTTCTTCATCACTGTGCTCTTCTTACTTTCATGATCGTTAAAAATAAAGTGCTTACATTTCCAAACATAGGCTTTTTTTCCCACTTACATTGATCAATAGAAACAGAGAAGATCATAAACAGGGTTCCAGCAGGTTCCCCTCTGCAGCTGCAGAAGTTTAATGTGAGGGATTTACTGCCGCGAGGTCTTTGCTGAACCCATACGGTATCTCAACATTATGAGATCCTTATTAAGTGTCGGGGCTGAGTATGCCCTTGTGGGCTGGAGGCAGTAGGGTCTAAAGATTGCTTTTCATGTATCATTAATCCAGCTCGTCATTGCTGCTGTGGCAAAGCTGTTATCCAGTTGGCGTGATAATTAAGTGCTACCTGCAAGGGAGTGTTGTTACATCACTCAAACTCTCGTTTCTTTCCTAACAAAGGAAGTCAGTTGGGGCTTATTATGTGATTAAAAAAGTGAATATTTCAGTTCAAAATGAGATGGACTTTAGTTGTGATAAAACTATTTGTTTACGTAATTGGGTTGATTCCACATTTTGCTCCAGTTGGTAAAGCAATTTTCTTTCTAAGCATTCATCAGGGTATTTGCACCATTGGGTATTACTTTAGTTTGCAGTCTCTTTGACATCGCTGACATACTTTCCCTGGGGGAAGTTCAGCTTTATGGAAATATGCTTGTTTTGTATTGGTACACTCGACAACAGTGGAATTTACTCACTATAAGTATTCCGTGTGTTTCATTACTCTACAGTATGGTACAGTCAAAATCAAGTTTCTTTTCTTGAGATATTAAAACTTGCTGATCTAATTTTTCTGAAGGAGGAAAGAAAAAAACTTGATAAAATAAGGCCCACATTGAGAATACCACTCAGGCTAATGATGCAGGGCTTGCCAGAGCTTTCACACAGCACTTCTGACACCACTCTCAAGACTTGCTGGTCTGGCAAATATCTTCAAAAATCGGAATCAGCCTGAGCTCCAGCTCTAGTTGCATTTTTATATGGATGATTGGGGATCGTGGCTTCATAGCCGAAGGTTTAGTTTTTTGGGGAATATGTTCTGTTAAAAAAAAAATTTACATATGAAGTACATCTTAATTTCCAATTGCTTGCGATTGATACATTTTAATGCTTTATTGTAAACTAGCTGAAATACCCATGTTGATTGGAAAAGAGTTTGTAAGAGTAGTTAACGAAACAAAAAATAAGCCGATCAGATTTAATGTAATCAGTGATATTATTATTTCAGGTTGAAGCCCATGTGCATGTCTGCCTGCAACAAAGATTTTTTTAAACTGTAACATTATATGGCATTGGTTCCCCTGGATCGGTGGCTAAGTATTAGGAAAGTGTACAACATTTCCCGAGGTCTTGGCAAGATTTTGAATCTACTTTCATTTCATCTTATAACAATTAATGGGAAAGAGAGGATATTGAAAAGTTTATTGTGTACTTGTTGTACTTCTTTTGTCGTCAGCCAAATACACTCCCTGTTCGGTAATTGTAGAGTAAACACAGATAAGAAATCGAAAAAGTTTTGTCTTAAAACGTTGGTAAACTGTTAAAATTCACTTACACAACTTCAGTGCTGTTATTTCAGCTGCAAAAATATGAAGTAATCCCAGTAAAAATATTCAGTTTAGCATTTTTAATGAATATTCATTATGGTGTTTGGTTGCATTGAGCAAGTAGCTTATTAGTAGCTTATTTTAAAGTATATTATTAACATTTTGATTGCACTTATGGTGCAGGGTAAACTTCACGCAAATATCTAAGTACTTAAAAATTTTGCGATGCTGTGACCTAATCATGCGCATAACTGCTCATAACTTCAACTTCACATAACATTTTGCTTTCATTTACAGTGCAGGTTTAACTTTAGGCAAATACCGAAGGACTGGCAAAGTTTAGTTCAATTCTGTCCACCCAGTTTTGTGTGATGCTGTGACATATTCAGGCAGGACATACAGACATACAGACGCACAGAAATACACACTGAAATTTTTTCTGAGACTGGTTTCGGGTTCTCCAATGTATGAAACATAAAGATTTCATTGAAAGATCGAGTTCTGACCAATGTGCAGAGAAAACCTTTCTTATATATTTTTTCTATAGATTTGGGTATTGATGGTTTAGTGGTATGCCTGATATTACCTATTTATTCCCTTCATGATATACAGTATGGGGACCTGGGTTTGAAGGAGTATAGTTAGAATTATAGTATATATAGTATAATAGAATTAGTATTGCAGAAGAACTATATTA
The DNA here is from genome assembly GCA_030014365.1 of Clarias pachynema. Lineage (NCBI taxonomy): Eukaryota > Metazoa > Chordata > Actinopteri > Siluriformes > Clariidae > Clarias > Clarias pachynema. Next base: position 7,145,061 of record JAQMYL010000035.1, read on the forward strand.
TTAATGTCATAGAAACTAAACTGCAAATTACATGTGATAAGGGATCATAGTTTTCCTTACAACTTTATTTTTAAAACATAGAACAAAATTATTCTCATTCATCATCACTGTTGGCTTGGCCTTGGTTTGCTTTTGCACAACGTTTTCAGTTGTGGACCCAAGGTATGATCTTGTCTAGTCGAAGCCAGGAGCACTAGACGTAAAGCTACAGGGTGAGAGTGGCTCTGAATATGCGTAAGTGAATCCATAAGTCCATTCAGTCACATTTGCCTTGGGCAAAGTCTATGTAAAATTGGATTAAGCCAAAATGGCATTATTGATTGCCTTTGTTATAATGGTGGAATGCAGCACTTCTTTCTGTCAGGCACACAAATATCAAAAGCAGCTACGTTTGTCTATTTTGTGGGATACAACCAGCTTCATAAAATAAGCTCTCCCTGCAGTTTCCTTTTTCATCAATCACCTGCCCCATGATGTGGAAACTGCTGGTCCTGTGAAGCTTCTGTTCCTGCACAGCAAAGGTTGAACACCAGTCTTCCTAATTATATTCCCTTAGTAGTTGTTGCCTAACATGTCGCTCCAAAATCCCTCACAGGTGTTCGCTTTGGTTGGTTCTGGTTTCTGTGAAGACCGTAGCATATCACACCTATTGTGTACTATTATTGATATAATTTGTAATTTCATATGAATGGCATTTTGTGCGTGTGTGTGTCTGTTGTGAAATATTTATAACTATTGGAACTATTGTTAAATGTAAACATATTAAACAGTATAAGTAAAGTGTCAGGTAGTGCCAGGGTGCGTCTGGACTGCAGCTGCCAGCCTGCACTGCAGGTTGGCACAGGGCACAGGGGTTTGAGTTTTTTACTACAGTATATATTACACTACCAGTAAAATGTTTAGACACGCATTCTAATTCTGTAGTCGTCCCTGATTTTATTTCCCTGTAAAACCTACATAAAGGCGCTAATCTGATTACTATTAATTGTTGATTTCTGGGTTTCTGCACCTGTGTCCAGTTTATTTTTTATATATTTTTTTTATTTCATTGTTTCACTATGTTGCCTGCACCTGCACTCCCATGATCATTAATGACAGAATGCAAGACCGACTATTGACTGCAGCAGGCAAGAGTGAACAGCATGATGTTGGGCCAAATGCAAAGGCATCCATGATGGCCAAATGCAATTTTGCTGACATAGGCATTGTGATGGAGTGAAGTTGGAGTCATTGGCTTTATGTAGTAGTGCGGATTCTACAGGACACCTGGTGCATCTAAAGCCATCTGACTGAAACTTCAAAGCACTTTTGTAAGTTGCCCTGGATAGGAGCATCTGCCAAATGCCTAAATGTAAGCCAGTGGAGAGGGAATGGTTTTGATTTATTATGCCCCAGCTCACTGGCCCAACACGCCTGTGGGCAGATGGTTCATTGCCCAGGGGAACTTGAGGCAAGAAATCCCTACAGAGTACATAGGATTGCAACAGCAAGTTTTCCCAGGAAACCAATATAACCATCTTATTGTCCAGTGTGCCGGTCAATAAGACCGGCACACTGGACAATAGCACCCTGTGGAGGTCCGATTGGTGACCTCCACAAGCCGCTTTAGCCCTTTGGAGTGTTTATATTCGTCGCCAGACTGGCTCTCGTACTGTGCTCCAGCCCAGATCTTATCTCGGGCTGATGATGTGGCCTCAACACCAGTGTTGGGGTTGGAATTCGACAGGGCGGCTTCCCTGCCAGGAAACAAAGGGAGGTTCCTGCTCCTGCACCTTGTCCAATAAAAGATGCTACCCCGCCCCTTTACTTATGAGGGGGCATTGCCCTTTGCCCCATGCTTTGTGGAAAACTTTGCTCCCCATGAAAGGCTTGGGATTCTGGTCCACCTGTGGACTTCGGTCAGTGCGTCAGAGCCGTGGTTGAGGGGGTGACATGTCAGGGAGCACCAGGGTGGTGCTGGATTGTAGCCTCCATTGGGCACTCCTGGTCAGGTCACATGGTGGTTTACTTCATGATTCTTTTTGTGTAACCTGCTTTGAGTTTGACACTGGTTCATGTTTTTATTTTAGTTACTGGGTCATGTTTGTAATATTTGCCTCATACGTGACTGAGTTGTCTGTTAAGTTTTCCCTTATGCAGTATTTCTCTTATCCAGTATGTGCAGTGCAGTAATTTTTTATTTAAATATTTAATGGTACAAATAACCAGCTGGCTGACAAATACTTTTCTCTTAAAAAATTTGATGTACTGTCACAAATGCTGTGATTTAAATATTTTACCCAACTTGATTTGAGCAAGTCAAACACGATTTAACCAGATTTAAATACAAGTGCATGCAATTTAACCGTTCTGCATTCCAACAGGCCATAATCCATTATTATTATTAAAAAAAAAAACATAGAAACCCATAAAATACCATTTTCATTTTGTGGATACATCAACAGAACTCAATGCTCAGGGGTCGCTACAGCAACATTATACATAGCAATTATGTCTAATCTCATTACTAGCAAACATTTAATGGGTTGAAATATTTGTGTCTCTCATGATCTGTCCTCTCTCTCACTGTCTCTGTGTTTTTATTAGACAAATTGCTGCATATTAAATCCCCGTGCCCAAGAGCTTTACCTGGATAATCTGCTTCACACCATCTTTAGCAGCGAAAAAGCAATTTCACACTTTTACAGTTTTATTTATGTATGCCTATGTACAGGTATTGGATCTTCTAATGATTCAGAGGTTGTCTTTTGAGAGCGTAAACATAAAGCACTACAGGCAGGACATAAAGAATTGAGAACGTGTGTGTGAAATAAAAATTTGACTGTAATACCACTTTTGACTTGGGCAACGTTACTAAATCTGAAAGGATTTTAATGCATTAAAGTGATCACAATGCACAAGATACACGATTGTTAATTATTGAATTCGGGTGTTTCAATCAGGCCCCTTATTCCCAATGAAGGGCAATCTTATTGCTTCAGCATACCAAGACATCTTGGACGATGTCTCTTTTTTTTTTTTTATTCCAACATGACTGTGCCCCAGTGCACAATGCAAGGCCTATAAAGACATGGTTTGATGAGTTTGGTGTGGAAGAACTCGACCGGCCCTAACACAGAGCCCTGTCCTCAACCCCATCGAGTACCTTTGGGATAACCTAGAATGGAGATTCCAGACCTTGCCAGACCTTCACATCCAAAATCAGCACCTGACCTCATAAATGTGCACGAGTGTAGGAATTCCCATAGAAATACTCAAAGTTTGAGGACAGCCTCCCATGGAGAGTGGAAGTTGTGTCTTATATTTACTTGCAATGAATGAAATCAATACGGGTTGCTTAAAAGTAAGCATCTCTCTCTCTCCATAGCTCTGCTCGGAGCTTATACTGTAGCTTCCTGTTATTTTTCAATTGTTGGCATTTTTGGCCCAACTAAAGCTGTGTATGAGGTAAATCATTGCGAGCAGGATGTATTATAGCCACACAGAGAAATGTCATATTTCCTTTTTTGGGTTTCAGGTGCGCTATGTAGCATGCAGGTAGTCTTGCTATCACGCAGCGAGATGTCAGTGGCTCCACCTTCATAAACCTTAATCTCCTCAGCGGGTCAGGAGCCTCCTGCATGTTTTGGCACTGTATCCTTCACAGCTTCTCTGTTGTTATTGTTCTGCCCCCCTCAGGACAAAGGACTGACAAAACCTCAGCTCTGAAATCATGTCGTACTATCAGTCTGCAGTTCTGTCTCCAGTGGCTGGCTTTTGGAACGAACACAAACTCAAAGCCACTGATGGACATGTGTCAACACAAGCACAGCTGAGCAGAATTTGCAGACATTGCTTTTCAAGGCTGTCGCCGCACTCGCGCCGCATTACGCATACCCTTACATATTCATCACTCGCTGAAATGCTGTGTTTTGGTCTTTTCTCGTCAGGATGTATATATCAAAACCTTTTGAAGGGTTGAAGTGCTTTTTGCTAGGCTGAGAACTGAATGCTAAAGCTGCGAGCATAATCTTGGCGAATAGATTGCGGGCGATATTGCTTCTTTATCCCCTGTGCTTATAAATAGAAGCTTCAGTTTTTTTGTACTGTTTTTTTTTTTTTTTTTGTCCTATAGATGTTTTGCCATTTTCAAATGGATGGCACCACATTGCATGCCTTCACTAGCCTAATCCTTTGCCTAGTGCATCCCTGCTATTTCATTTGTAATGATTCGAGCTAGAATGGAAAACATTTCAAACACAAAGTGAGAGTTTACACATTGCCGGTTTCCACCCAGTTCCCCTATCTCTTACCAAGCAGCTGGTGTAGACTAAGAGGCACGACCAATTACCGTATGTGCTCCATGACTTCCAGCCATACATGGTTATGGCATTGTCTGGATCCCACGATATGGTGCGATTTTTACTGTTGCACACTCGGGAAGTATTTACTAGATTTAACGTGATGCATACAAAAACGTAATCACAGTTAATTACCTTGACATACTGTAAAGTAGAACTCTCACCTCAGTCAATCAAAAAGTTATTTCCTGGCCATGCTTGATGAGACGTCTCGTATCGTTTTCTTGAAAGAACCTCAGACTTCTTGCTTAGCCATTTTATCATGTCTGAATGAAAAATCGTCCTTCAGTTTGTCTGTGATTTTGCCTTGTGTTTGACTGTCACTTCAGGTTTTCTTTATTTTCCGTCACTCCACATTTCCTCACATGCTCTGGTTGAAAATGCAGAGTTAAGTCCCAGTAAAACACACTTTATAATGGAGTTTAATGTCAGTTCTCAGTTGCAGCTTGGTCTCGAGTTGCATTTCTTACAGGTGTGTTGTCAGACAATCATCGTGATGCAGTAGATACCATGGAGTGGAGTGTTCAGAATGATGCTTCATACAGCCACACACCCCTTCATCAAGCATTCCTTAGAGCACAGGGCTTTTCTTGATAAGAGAAAATGATAGTTGTTGCAGAAGTGAAGTACTGTCTATTACAAAGCCGTTTTTTTTTTTTTTGACCAATCATGTAAGCTGGACTAAAAATTGTTACACATACTATTTTATTCTTCTAAGATCGGCAGATCTTAGAAGGCTGCCAGATGTCACCAGTATCTTGGAGTAGAAGACACAGAAACAACTGTAAGGCCCTACAAAGTACAAATACTGTATGTATGGACAGATCATTGTATGTTTATTCCTCCCGCGGGAATTTTAAAACCAGTTTGTCTCATATATAAGTGTATATAAGTATAACTGGTGGAGAGCATGGCAAAACGCATGAAAGCTGTAATTGCAAATCGGGGTTATTCCACCAAATACTGACTTCTTATCAGAATTATTATACAGTTATTTAGCCAAAGCATGAACACAATTTGTTTATAAATTATTTGCATTTTGTTTGATTTAAGTTAAGTTGGTAGTTGGTAAGAAACCACTTTTCCATCTTTTTCCAGCCACTTTGGTCCCAGTGTTTCAAGACACACATGTATTTGTTCATATACACTCTCATGCTGGAAACAAAATATCAGAGCCTTATAAATGTCAGACACCTACTGGCATTGTTCAAAGAGGTGCTGCTATCTCTAAGCTCCATGATCTTTTTAAGTTATTTTGTTACAGTGTATATTTACTCTCAGTGTCTCATCTTTTGCTGTTTCTCAGATGACTAAAGGTAAGTCAGGGTGCTCCACCCAGTGACTGACACACGCTGGACTTATTTAACAGCATGGGTTATCATTCTTCTTGTGTTTTCAGTTGTGAGTGTGTGTGTGAGTGTTTGAGTGTGTGAGTGTGTGTGTGTGCTCGCATGCTCTATGGCATGCCAGGGTGAGTAATGGTCCCTTGAGCTCAGATATTGACCAGAGGCACGTTTTGTGATGGACCACCACTACTTATTCTACCAGCATCATATGTCTTCCAGTAACTTGGCCTGGGTGGTACTTTGTTTTATTCTTGTCATGGCTTTTTATAACAAGGTGTGATAATACTGTTTAGTTCTGACATTGCAATCGGACATCGTTCCAAATGGCTTGTCCTTTTCTGTGCTGGAATATATGGTGTAAACTTTCCATAGATCTTTCCATCTTTATTAGTTGATAATCAAAGTAGATTTGTACAGTTTTTTTGCCGATATAATCTTTGTAAATGTCTATGGGAATATAAACTATGGGAACATTTCCTAGGATCTCTCTGATAGCTATATCAGATACATACAGTACAGTGGTGGGAAAAAGTATTGGGACAAGCAATAGTGAAATTCAAAGCTTTAAGGGCATTCTCAACATTTTTGGAATAATGGCAAGATAATAAGAATAATCTGTTATTTTATGCCATGAAATTGCTATACTACAAACAATATTTCATATGAAGTAATTTGTTCTTCAAAGCCTGATGGATCTGGCTGGGCATTAAGCAGTTAAGCAGATGTCTCCAGTAGTCTGGTGTCACTCATTCAAGCTATACCTGCTAGATTGATTCCTGAAGTTCATGTACACGAATTTCAGAAAGTTTAGAAACTGCTACATGTTTGTTCCATTCATTCAACTAAGGCAGCTGATTCTAATTAGCACAAATCTTTAACCATATAGAGAACTAATTAATAGCATCACCTGCTTTGTGCACAGGGAGAACTACAGTATAATGGCATATGATGTCTTAATATGTTTTGCCACCGCTGTAGTTCAGCAGATAATAATAATGCCAACTTAGGGAGGGGCAAAATACCATTTCTATTAGATAATAAGTGACTTTAAAATGTGTCGTCCATCTCTACTAGAAATGTATTAATTAAATGTATCTTATCCCAGGAACTTTGGGTGTGAGGTGGAAACAGTCACCTACTCATTCATGCAATTATCCAATCAGCCAATCATGTTGCAGCAATGCAATGCATCAACTAGGAGAATAGGGAGAAAATGTGATCTTGGTGATTTTCACTGTAGAATGTTTGCTGGTGCCAGAGAGGCTGGTTTAAGTATTTCTATAACTGCAGATTTTCACACACCCACAACAGTCTCTAGAGTTTACTCAGAATGGTGTAACATTGATAAAAAAACATCCAATGATTGCCAATCCTCCGGACACAAATGCCTTGTTGATAAGGGAGGTCAACGCAGAACGGCTGGACAGGTTTGAGCTGGAAGAGAAGCCGCAGTAACTCATATCACCACTCTGTACAATTGTGGTGAGCAGGAAAGCGTTGAATGCACAACATGTCAAACCTTCCGGCATTTGCACTCCAAAAGCATTGTGTTTCATATCTGTCAGCCAAGGACAGAAATCTGAGGCTGTAGTAGGGCTCAGGCTCACCAGAACTTTACATCTGTTTAAGACTGTATAACCTGGTCTGATAAATCTTGCAAGGCGTACAGTAAATTGTAGTCATGAAAGTCTGCAACATTACTTAAATAGGCTGTGGCATTCAACAATGATTGATCAGTATTAGTAGTTTTAGCGTGTCAACATTCCAACATTACAGAACCTTCACCAGCCTGGACTGTTGACTCAAAGCAGTTTAGATTCATGCTTTTGGTGCCAAATTCCAACCCTTCTTCTTTGGCAGACATGCTTTTCTTACCACATGATTAATGAAGAAAAATGTTTGTTTCTATAAATGTGGTCATTAAATAGTGCACCACTGGTCAGTCATGTGAAAGTGTTAACGGTTTTAGTTGAGATGAATTCGTTTTGCTCCATTTCAATAATGCACCCAGGAGTGCAGGAATAAATCCTCACAGTAACTGGTGTTTGACTTCGGCAGGCACACTGGTGAAATATTCTAAGGTTCCCCTTTTTATACAGTACTACTTGATTAATGAGGACAGACAAAAACCAAAATCGAGTGTAAATGACATACTGTAAATCTGCAATGATACCCATTTTTAAATTTCCTTCATTCCTTATTGCTGCACACTAGCTGTATTTATTCCAGTATGACCAATGAAGATTCTTTGTAGAACAAAACTTGAATTTTCATGTAGAGTACAAATCCTGTCTTGATAGTGCATCCGATAATAATTTTTCATAAAGCATAATTTATATACATTTTTACATGCCATATTTATTGTGAACAAACCAACCAAAGCCTAGTATTCAATCTAATTGCTGTTGTTCTCTAATTGCATCATACATACAAATGCTAGTTGGGACAGGTATTCAATGTTTCTCACTTTTTTTAATAAGCAAGGTGACAACCACTGGAAATACATTGTTCGCGCTACACCAATGCAGTATAAAATACATGATTCCACTGATAGAAGGTGGGACGTGTTGATCATTCTTTTAGTAAAGCTCTGTATACAGTAAAGGTATGCATAAGCCAAATGGACCGAAGGTTTTTTGCCGTATTTATAAAACGTTCAGAAATGCTATATGCCACTCACCCATAAGGTAACAGGCATGTGCATGACACAGCTCATTTGCATTTGGTGATGCCCACAAAGCTCCATAAATGGTAAAGCTCACACTGTTGATTAGACCTCCTCAGAAGTAAAGGAGAAAGTCATTTTGACTCATGTCTAGTTAATAAAAGAAATTCAACATCGTGGGAACACAGGAAAGACCAAAATCTCATGCACTCACGCATCATCTACAGTACACCGCTTAATCCTGTATACAGGGTCACGGGGGGCCTGGAGCCTATCCCAGGAGGCTTAGGGCTCGAGGCAGGGTACACCCTGGACAGGGTGCCAATCCATCGCAGGGCACACACAAACACACACACTCACACTCACTCACACTCACACACTACGGGCAATTTGGGAAACGCCAATTAGCCTAACCTGCATATCTTTGGACTGTGGGAGGAAACCGGAGTACCCGGAGGAAACCCACCAAG
>JAQMYL010000035.1:7177965-7195149 GCA_030014365.1 Clarias pachynema
CAGGACTTGGCACCTGCCCACACTGCCAAAAGCACCAAAACCTGGTTCAGTGACCGTGGGATTACTGTGCTTGATTGCCAGCAAACTCGCCTGACCTGAACCCCATAGAGAATCTATGGGGAATTGCCAAGGGAAAGATGAGAGACATTAGACTGAACGATGCAGAAGAGCTGAAGGCCGCTATTGAAGCATCCTGGTCTTCCAGAACACCTCAGCAGCATCTCAATTATGACAAATCACAGCTTTGCATGTAATGAGTCTATCTCATATATTAGTTTCACGTTTTAAGTTGCATTACTGAAATAAATGAACTTTTGCACAATGTTCTAATTTTTCGAGTTTCACCTGTATATTTATATCTCTTCTTCTTTTGTTAATCATCATATTATGTATTTCTGTTTTCCAACCTTTGGACCCCAATCACATTTTTGAGAATAATCTTTATTTGAACCCTTGTCTACTATGATAAATTAAAATCATGCTGTTCTCTTTAATGAGTCTTTTTCAGTCGATAATGACTGTAAAATCGCTGTGGTTTCTCTTACTGTGGAGTAAATATCCGGAAAAAAACGTTTTATCTGTAAACCACTGCTATTTTTTTCCCAATAAACTAATAGCATGTTATATCAGCTTCTCCACTGTTACAAGATGACTCTTGTTTCTGACCGCTTCACAGAGATTGTCCTGGTTGTCGTGATAACTCATTAACATGTTTCATCATTAGTGCTCAAAGTAGCTTCCAAAATGTTCACTTATATTATATAGTAGCTGTCCCATTATTTATACATGAAGGTTCATTATTGGTCATTATAGACAAGATCACTGTACCAGTAGTTTGCTTTGTCAAGCTGTGTACAGTACATACAGTACTAGTGCTGAAATGATTCCTCGAGTAATTCTATTACAAAAAATGATCGAAACTTCTTTTAATTAATTTTAAAAGCTTGCATTATGTTTTTGTGCAATTATTTGTTGACAGCGCGCTTTTGACAAAATGCGCTTCCGGATACAAGCCGCCAGTAAACACCAACGAAGAAGAAGAAGCGCTTACGTCACCCAAAAAGCGGAAGGAGATGCAAACAGTTAGCTGTGTATTAGTTTGAGGGAGTGTTCTGGTGTGAGCTACAAAATGGAAAGGAGCTATAAAAGATTTTGAAACTTTTAGTTCTGAAAGTTAAGTTGCACACCTTAGTGTTTTTGTATAATTATTTATTATATTATTTATTGTGTTCCTTTGTTTTTTTATACTTAAAGTCATTTGAAATACCTTTTTTTTTTTTGTTGTTTTGGCGTCTGAGAAAAGGCTTTAAAATAAGAATGTATGGCACTGTAATGCACTTAATTCATCTCAGTCAATACCCCTATCTCACCTACGCGGTTTCGCGCGGTGGCCGGAAGTACGGTTCATGATTCACCGAGAGTTTTGGCACTGCGATTCCATTTTTCCGCGCAAAAAATGAAAAAAAAATTAACGTCAAAAATTTTGACATGTTAATGTTAAAACATGTTAACAAGTCAAACCGCATAGGTGAGATAGGGGTATAAGCTATTCCTTGTATTGTGAATAATGACAATGTTTATTTTTGATAAAATGCTGTATGCATTTAAAAAATAAAAGACGATTTTTCTAAAAAGAAAACCAATTAATCTTGATTAATCCTTATACATTTTACATTGCTGTTTAATTAAGCAAAAGTACATTTTATCCGATTAATCGATTAATCGATTCAATTTTTGGTAGAATACTCGATTACTAAAATATTCGATAGCTACAGACGTAGTACATACTGAAATATGACGACACTGCATTAATTATTGTTTCTTTTTGATTGTTTTCGCTAAGCACCATTGTGGTTCTGCTTCTCAACGACCATCATCATCTCATCATCTTTAGTAAGCAAACACCAAATGTGTCTCGATTTGTGTGTGTTTCTTTAGAAATATAGGTATAACATTCCCCAATTAAAACATTCCTATAGCACTTGGCAATAATTCTAGGCCCAAAGGAAATGACTCTGGCTTTCATCCACTTAGTAATTTGTATGTATTATATGCATCCTTAAAAATCTTTTGAACCAGTTCAAAAGAGAAAATACCTTAGTGGTATGATTCCTCATCATACCCCGTTGGCTTTGATTATGTGTCGCAAAACCTTTGTCACAGCGGACATCATAGATAACATGGACATAACTGGGGTCTCACCACTGAGTCAGAAAAAGCACAAAAAATCTTTGCTTCCATCAGAGAGCGAGAGCATTTTATTGACTATTAAATACTGTTCACAGCATGGGTTTCCATATTAGAGGAACAGGCCCTTATGCATTATTAACATGCTTATCAGTGGTAAAAGTGTCCCTGCAGTTTTACACCCTGTACCGCATAGAAAGTGTACTGAAATGGAAAAACATACTTTTTAGGAAATTTTTATGTGGTGATTTTGATTAAGATCATTTTAATCTTTCCCACATTTTGTAGTAGTACAGCCTGCAACTGAGATAAATTTAATTGGGATGTTTCACAGTTTATATAGCGAATATATCTAACAAGTTTGAAAGTATTGCTTTTAGACTTTTCGGATATGTTTCTGTTTTCCACATCTGTAACGTCAGTATCCAGCAGAATCGTTCAAGCTCCATCGAACTGGATGAAGATAGCAAAGTCTTCCACAGATTTGTCTTTTACTGGGCTACTATTCTTTTACTGGGTTTATACTATACTATACTATTCTAAAAAAGGCTATTGGATTTCAACATGTTGGAATGTCCTCTATCCATCTTACTTCAACCAGTCCATATACGATCCAACCACTGTGCTTCAATGTGGGTATGGTTTTCTTAGGGTTTCTCAGGTTTCTGGAAATGTAGTATATTGTGCCAAGGTTAAAAAAAAAGCCTGGAGGCCAGTCTCATCTCATCAGACCAGTGAAAGTTTTTTTTCCCCCTCACATCTGCCAAGTCTCCACCATTGTTTTAAATGTAATTTAAAAAAAAAAATATATTCCCCCCCCCCCCCCCCCCCAGATTTTTCGCCCCTAATTTAATCGTAGCCAATTCCTACCTGTCATTGGTGCATTCCCCCATCAAGGCTACTACTACAGTACCAACCAGGGTGCCGAAGACTTTCACGTGTTTCCTCCGAACCACGTGATGCCTGCCAGCCGCATCTTTCAAACTGCTCGCTCACGAACCATTGGGTGCGACGTAACATATTTGGTGGACAGCGCTCTCCGCTTCTTCTGCTTATGTGAGCTCACAGACGCCTGTGACTGGCCGTGTACCTCTCATCCCTCCCCTGTGAGAAAGCTCGGCCAATCAGCTCTCTGGCTGCCTTCACCAGGGAATCGAACAATCTCCGGGTGCACTTTAGCACTATGCCAAGTTTTTTGTGAGAGTAATATCTACCTTTATTTCTCAATATTATCCCCTGTTACACTAATGTACTTATCCAAGCATTAGACAGGTGCTTGATTACTACTGTATCAAGGTAGAAAAACCTCTCGGTACACCGGAGCCATGTCTGAAACATTCGGCCCCAAAAAAATGTCTTTTTTTTTTTTTCTTTTTTTTTAGACTGCTAAGGAAATAGAGACTATATGTATGTCTCTGACATGTTTCATTTAAGTAAAAAATTGCAGTAATTAAAATGCAGTAATAAAACATTTAGGAACATTGTAGCGTATTCTAAATAACTGCCATGCTTGCGATATTATCCTGCATGCAGTCGCTAAATTAATACGAATTAAGGCTGGTGAAAAACAGTTATACAAGGGAGAGTCAAAAATTATCCGCACGCCAGCTGTAGAATTTATTTGAATAAACCTTTACGTTTATTAAGGCAAATGCATTTTTTTTTTCTACATAATCTCCTTGCTTTTCTATACACTTTGTCCATCTGTCAACCCACGAATGCGCTGCTGTCTTCACTTCTTCATCAAAAGTGAATCTTCGTCGTCACAGGGCTGCTTTCACAGGATATATGTGGACTATAGGGAGGATGCTTTAACAGCTCAAAATAAATTTTCTGCAGAGAGGAAATTTTCTGGAGAGGTTGTCAAGATCATGTCCTCTGCATTTAATCTGAAGATTAGGCTTCAGCCCTTCAATAAGCGTCTCACTGTAACCAGCACTGTTGATTGTTTTTCTTTTTACCTGAAAATGTTCCAATACTGGCCCTTTGGTAATCCCAGCAAAATGTAAGCATCAATTTTTTACCTGATGGACGACTTTTGAACCTTTTCTTGGTTGGCGATTGAGAATGTTTCCGTTCCATACTCTGCCGTTTACTCTCAGGCTCGTAGTGATGAATCCGTGTATCGTCCCCAGTAATGTTTCTCTTTAAACAACTTTCACCCTCCTTAGAGTATCGGTCCAAATTTTGTTTACAGATATTCAAACATTCTGTTCATTCTCCTCCATGACTTGTTTCGGCATCAGGTACTGTACACCCTCAGACCATGAAAAATGAATCACTGCAGATGCTCTTCTGTCATGCAAATTTTTTCTCGCACCGCAGTTACAAATGAACTGATGTAACACCTTCACACCTGCATGGTACGTAGGGAAACTGGGAAGAAAGCATCCTCAAATGGAACGCGCTGAAAAGGAGTTTTAATATAAGTTTTATTATAATAATTAAAATTAACAATTTAAATATTATGTCACAATATGTACAGTATGTACACATTCTATTTTTTATTTTATTTTGAATCACCATACAGTGATTTATAATCAAATATACAGTATGATGTTTTCAAAGTTTTTTGGAATTATTATTGTCTGCTATTACTATTGTCTATCCTACAAAGTGAAATTCTTGACAGTGACTCCAAAAAAAGGCTTCAAAATTTACACACAACAAACATAAATAAAAATAATAAAAAAGGAATAAGAATTTGCACTAGAAATTAATGATTTCTTATAAATGTTTTTCCAGGCCAGTGAGATTTGTAGCCTGATGGCAATAGCATGAATGAAATATGCAGGGGATGAGCAGGGACCTCAGTGACCAGGGTTGCTTTCCTCATCACTTAGCGGCTGTAAAGTTCAGACAGAAGTTTGAGAGCAAAGCGAGACCCTACCTAGGATTAGTAGTGTTTCTAATAAAATGCTCAGTGAGTGTAAATAAAAAATTCTAAAATTTAACTGATGCACAGACATTAGATAGACTCTGTGAGGTTGGACTTTATGATCACTATGGGTATATGATCATATAAGGTTAAAGAGTAAACAACTATTCCAATGACTTTTTATTTATAACTACTCAAAGTAACATTTTACCCAATGCACATTTAATATTGAAATACTGTACACACTAAATAGTTCCTTACTACTCTGTCTATATTTATGATACAACCTGGTTCACTCACTCACTCATTGTCTATAGTGATTTATCTTGTATACAGGCTTGCCGGGGGGGTGCTCACATGCTCACTCACATGCTCATTAACACAGTATGGGCAATTTGGGAATGGCAAATAGCCTACTCTACATATCTTTGGACTGTGGGAGGAAAACAGAGTACCTGGAGGAAACCCACCAAGCACAGGGAGAACATGCAAACTCCATGCACACAGAGACGGGAATCGAGCCTGGCTGGGAATCGAACCTGGACCCTGGAGGTGCAAGGTGGTTTATTAAAATGATAAAAAAAAATAAAAAAAAACTAATTTTTAAAAATGTATTTGTGTTAAAAAAAATAAATAAATCTTTTTTAGGTTAATTCTGCATAAATAGCTCTCCATGCACACATATCCCATTAGTGGATTGTCTTATTTGCTCTGGAAGGGGCAAAGTGCTTCAGTCATATGACAGTCAGATTCACTTTGTCAGCAGAATGAGCCTTTTCTAGCATGCATGGCGTAACACCAACTCCCTGACAACACGAAGATGGTCTCATCATTCCTGATGTCTCTTCCCAGGTGACAAAATGTCCCCATTCCATCACCATCAAAGAGAAGGACCAAGAAGCAGAAAGGCTGTCCATTATGGTCTGCCAGAGGGAGCAGAGATACCATTAGGGGATGAGATCTCTTGCAAATAATGCATGCTTTCTAGGGATTCCTGCTCTGTTTGCCAAGTAGATGATGCTGAGAGATGTTCATATGCTCTATGCAGAGACTCTGTATCTTTATGTATTTCTCCTGGTCCTCTGGTGGTGATGTGATTGGTGCAGAATTTAAGCTCGTGAAAGTGATGCCTATGAGATGTGAACTAAATACTTCGTAAAGTTGAATTACTAAGCAAGTAGACCTCTGATGTCAACAAGTCTAGTTCTTCTTGTTACCAGTTTGTCTGTTTCAAGTGTCCTGGCTGGCTTAGTGATTACCATTGTCACCCCGCACAACCATGTTTAGTGGTTTGAATCTCGATGAACCTTGATCCTGTTTGGATCATTTACAAAATATAATCAGTTCATCTGTTAGTTACAGTGATAATATACATACACCATTGTACATTCAACCACTCCTTCCCAACACATCATGCTGTTAGGTGTAAGAAAAGTTCCTGATTTGTTACATTTTAAAATGATTTCAAAGTAGAATAATTATTTCTTATGTGTCTCACCGCACTTCGATACACTTACCGACTGATATCTGAAGATCTCTGTCTATTTTCAGCAGAGAGAGCATATTTAGGTTTTTGGCCAGGTGTCCTGTGTCACGTAGCTCCTGTACATGAGACGAACCAGTCATTAACATGTAAATCACAGAGAGACCCGGAGGCAGACACTCACTCATCGTCTATACTGATAAATCCTGTATTCAGGGTCGCAGGGGGCCTGGAGCCTATCCCAGGAGGCTTAGGTCACGAGGTGGGGTACACATACCCTCACTCACACACTACGGGCAATTTGGGAACGCCAATTAGCCTAACCCACCAAGCACGGGGAGAACATGTAAACTCCATGCACACAGAGACGGGAATCGAGCAAAAAATGATCGAGGCAAAATGTTCTGCCTAAAAAGCTTCTTTTAATTAATTTTAAAAGCTTGCATTATGTTTTTGCGCAATTATTTGCTGACAGTGCGCTTTTGACAAAGTGCGCTTCCGAATGCAAGCCGCCAGTAAACACCAATGAAGAAGAAGCACTTACGTCATCCACAAAGCGGAAGGAGACGCAAACAGTTAGCTGTGTATTGATTTGATGGAGCGTTCTGGTGCGGCTACAAAATGGAAAGGAGCGATAAAATTATCAGCGAGCCAAGAGATGAAGAAACCAGCAAGAGAAAACGACAGAAATTGTCAGTAAAGGCTTATATGTTATGCCTGAGCTGTAGATTTTGAAACTTTTAGTTCTGAAAGTTTAGTTGCACACCTTAGTGTTTTTGTATAATTATTTATTTCAATGTGTGCCTTAGTTTTTTTGATACTTAGTCATTTGAAAAACTTTTTTTTTAGTTTTTGCATCTGAGAAAAGAACTTTAATATCCCTATCTCATCATGCATCATGATTCACCACGAGTTTTGGCACTGCGATTACGTTTCTTTCCGCGTGAAAAAAATTATAAATTTTCTGGCGGTCCTCGCGGAAGCTTGCGGACCTTGCAGAACTTCGCGGAACGTCAGCAGAACGTCGGCGGGCAATCGCGGCGGCTCAAGGTGTCTAACACCACATCTCACCGCGAGTCAAACCGCATAGGTGAGATAGGGGTATAAGCTATTCCTTGTATTGTGAATAATGACAATGTTTATTTTTGATAAAATGCTGTATGCATTTAAAAAATAAATGTTGACTTTTCTAAAAAAGAAAACCAATTAATCTTTATTAATCCTTATATATTTTGCTGTTTAATTAAGCAAAAGTGCATTTTATCCGATTACTCGATTAATCGATTCAATTTTTGGTAGAATACTTGATAGCTACAGCCCAAGTGCTAACCACTACACCACCGTGCCACCCGGAGGGAGACAGACGAAATACATTTGCATTTTCCGGGTAAACAAAAACGGTTCCAGCATTTGTCTGGATACAGGTTATAGGAAGTGTTACCATATAATAAGTCAGGAAGAGCAAATAAGGAGGTTGTTTTATGAGGCATGGGAGACTTCGCATCATATTATAAAAAGTTATCCATCCTGAAGACTGAAAAGATTAATAGATCTCTGTATCAGCAACTAGTAATGATGAGAGTTTGAGCTATAACGCTGCATTGCTTTTTTTAACGTTATTGACTTATATTATTCACTTTGACGTGTTGTGATCTGTCTCTGCATTTAAAACATTAACTTTACGTCTAATTAAATATTAAATATATTTTGCTGAAGGGCCATGAATGATATCATGTAAGATATTCAAGTAGATTCGAAGAATGACTGCACATTCTTGCCCTATACTGTAGTTCAAAAAGTCATCGTAACTTGGTCTATCATTGCCAATCCGTTTGTTTTTCATAAGTTATAAGTAGCATTTACCAGATGGCTAATTAAACCATTTTGATATTAAATCTTAACTGGCACTAATTCTGTGGGGAGAAATAATGCTTTACTGCCATAATGATCTTGAAACTTAATAGCAAACCTCACATAATTTAGTTTTGGCCATTAAAAGTCAATAAACTTGGTGACATTTATGTCTACTTAATGAATGAGCTCTGCTGTCTTTATACAATACAAGGGATTTGATCATGTAAAATTTGGAAATTTCCCTTTTGATAAAGGACAGTGACCACGGGTTGAGGAATGTACAGTAAGTCGTGCATTTGTCCTGAAGACACTGGATCTATATATTATGATTAAGCTTATTAAGTACATTAGTCAATGAAACAATTAGGGAATTTTATAACCATCGTGTATTTTACTGTTTAGGATTCATACTGGTCACATATCCATGTGGGCTCAGGAAACAAAGCACACACACACACACACGGAACATGTGAGTCACACTGTTCGAAAGGCCAGTTCTACATCTACATCTACCGTAACTAAACGCACATGTTAACACATTTAAACCATCATACCGAAACTGTCAGATGTGTGAGTCACGCATATACAAACATGGCCTGTTTGTCCTGCTGCATTATATTGTTATTTGCTTTAGAGTGTACAGTAAGTGGAGGGTAGGCTCTTTAGAAATCCGTATGGATCATACACTCCCATGATAAACTAGCTACCAAAATCGAACGATTGTGGTGTACTGTATTGTTACTCATTACACCAACAATAAGAACAAGGATCAACACAAATATGCCGTTGCTCCACTTAAACATTTTTAAGATTCCACATGTCCCATTGAAAAACAAAAAATGAAAAAAAAAAAGGTAAAGCATACAGAGTGCAAGCAGTGTGTTTGGACGAAAGGTCGCTTTAGCTGTGCAGACGTATCAATTATGTATCATGTCCATTGTCAATTCTAGGTCAGATGATAAATCAAGATTGTATCCCCTGAACCACAACTTTTGCTGGATTACTTTTGAATTATAAATCTGTAGGTCCATAGTTTTATTCTTTAATGACAATTGACAATAAGGGAAAATATTTCTGAGGAATTTGTATTGAACTAATTTGCCTGAATTATTGATAACTAATTGATTCTTCTGTATTTGTGATGCATGTTTAAGGAGGAGCCATAGGTGTGATTTATGGGGGGATGGGGGTAGTTGTAACCTCCCAAATATCATATCATAATAGTGAAATAAAATGACTGTTGTAAGCATTATAAAGTGATTGGCTTTCTTGATTCAATGTAATTAGCATCCCGCTTCTCTCCTGTATGAGACTTGGTTGTGTCCAATCCATGCAGCAGTAACTGCAGGTGCAAGCAACAATATGTCCCAAAAAAATGAAAAGGATATGAGTAAAAGACCATCCAACAATTTTTAATTGTTGATTGGCCAACAGAAAAACAAACAGAAAAATACCTTCCCAATTGGAGGTATGATATTTACTGATACTTGCTTTTAAATGATTTTATGCTATTCGACTGCATTAGTTGGGACTTGTAGAGGATGTTGTTTTGATATGTGGCATCGCCTTTAAATCAATGTGAAACAGCCTTTTTGCTAAATAAATTAATAAGATTGAATGAGGGTGTAATGGTTAGCACTGTGGCCTTGCACCGCCAGGGATGAAGGTTTGATTCCCGCCTTGGGGTCTGCGTGCATGTACATAGTTTGCATGTTCTCCCTGTGCTTGGTGGGTTTCCTCCGGGTACTCCGGTTTTCCCACATAGTCCGAAGACATGTCAATTAGCCTAATCGGCATGTCTTTGGACTGTGTGGATGGACTGCGATGGATTGGCACCCCTTCCAGGGTGTACCTTGCCTCGTGCCCAAAGTCTCTTGGGATGGGCTCCCGACCCCTGCAACCCTGTACAGGATAAGGGGTGTAGAAGATAAATGAATAAAGAAAGTTACTTTCTTGGGAAGAGTCTGCATTTTTTCCCCCATAATTGTTTAAAATCAGTTACAGATAATCCAAGCCAACGTTATTAAATGACGCACAGCATTGGTTTGGAGACCCCAGGGATTGGTGGCTACATTCACATTACAAGCCACGTTGTTCAATTCAGATTTTTCAGATCAGATCAGATTTGCATGTCTTTTAGTAAAAATATGCTTGGGATTTTGCTCTGGAAGATGTAAACTACCGTATTTATTGAGGTATAGAAGAAGGAAAAAAAGCTTGACGCCATGCTTTAGAAGGTATTGTTAGAACTGCTATGAATTCCCTCTGCTATAGGTGCTGACTGTTCAGACAGTCCTATAACAATCAGATCTGTGTGATATGAGAAAAATGGGAATTAAGTCACTTAGTAGTGTGAACGTATCCCGCAAAACAAAGTTAGAGGTATAGTATTAGGCACATATTCGCATTTAGTTTGTACAGACTGTAAATAGACGTGTATATAAAATACATAGGTGCCATATGCCGTAGGTGCGTGCATGTGATAACGGCGGGCAGATTCTCTACAGGGATGTTTGTAAAGAGAAATGGTGCAAACGGGGTTTAATTAATATGCACACGTGCTATTTAAATGCTTAATGTCTGGTACTAGAGGTGCTGATTACCTTGCCATGTGTTGATAAGGACTGGTGAAATACTCTACCTTCCACCGAATTTCTAGTGAACATGTGCTATATAAATAGATGTTAAAATGAGAAAAAAACAAAAAAACAACAAAAAACACTGAATTCATAGAACTATTTTTAATGGCAAAGAACAAACAGTAAATCATTATTAAGAATTATCCTGTTATGGGTTAATGTAGGTCCATGAAGGACAGAGGAAGTGGAAGAAAATGAGATAAGCTTGTAACCTTTCAAGGTAGAGTCTTGGAAACTGATGCCTCCAGGACATAAAGGGAGTGTTGAAAGACATCTTAATATAGAGTTTACTTCTACTGTAGCATCTATATGTCACAACTTTCCACCCTTCCCATGTGTGATATGGAATTGTGAATTGCTTTGATTACATATGCAGTGTCATGTAGAAATTACGTCAGGGTTACTCATCTACCATGTGCATCTCAATGCCCAATATAACGATGTTCCCTAAACCATACAGTGTTAAAGCTTACATCATGCAGCAGTTCTTCAGTAACACTTGTCAGTCTAGACAAATTATTCTGCAAAGAATGTACATTGGTAAATCGGCAGACGATTTTAATCCAGTCTGGAGGTGAGTTCTTGAGATGAAATGTCATACTTCGAAGTGCATTTTTTTCATTGGAAATTATGTAAATGCAGATAATCCTGAAATTATTTCAGCTACCCAAAAATATTACCAATATTTCCGATTTCCAACACTATAAAAATGATCAAAACATTTAGAATGTATATGAAGTAAAATATGAAATGAACAGACATTCCATCCATCTCTGTAATCCAACTAGGGACCGTGGATGCCAATGGTGACCATTGTATTTATTCTCATATGTACAACCGTAGTAGGACCTCCGGTCAACATTCACACGCTACAGGCAATTTGGAAACGCCACGTAGCTTAATCTGCATGTTTTTAAACTGTCGGAGAAAACCAGAGAACCCAGAGGAAACCCACCAAGCACAGGAAAAACATACATACTCTATGCACACAGCCCCGATGCAGGAATTGAACCCACGACCTGGAGATGAAAGGGGACAGTGCTAACCACTAAGCCATCGTGTCGCAGGAATGACATTAAACCTCACTTAACCTTCATTTATGAGTCATTTTGGCTCGGATTTAACAGCTTTTAAAAGTGGCTCCCTTTTTTTCTTGCTACCGTCCTTGCTAAGATTCTTGGGACCCATGGTTCTATGGCTTCACTAAATCTTGCACAAAATGGCAAAAAAAAGAGTGGCATTCCCATGCAACTTAGCCTGGCGTTTGGTTCGGTTTGTTTGTATGCCGAAAATGCTTTGCCTGCCGAGACAAATTCCTTGCAAAATTTCAGTTCTTAAAACAAAAATTCTTAAGACAGGGGCATTTGTATGCAGAGCTTCCACTGTCTCATACTTTTCCACCTTTTGACTGATTATGGCTTCTGGTATGGAGTAGGGCTGACCTGGGGAAATAATTAGTCTTTCCTTAATATATAAATTTTGTGGTTATAATTTCATTGAATCCACAACACAGCAGTGATTACGGTGTTCTAGGGAACAACTCCACACTCACATTACAGTATGATGCGTGTTGGCTGGTTATTGTGAAACCAAACGTGGTCTAATCCTGAGCTCGGGCTACTGCACGTGTGTGAATGTTCTGTGCATGTACTTTGTGAAAATGCCCCTATAGTCATTGGCAAATGCCCTTTTTTTGCTTGTTGCCCTGAGATTTGGGGACTGCACTATATCCCAGTGTTCAATAGGACATGAATCCTTTGTATTAGTGGCAGGAGAATTACTGCTCTTGTCATCTTCTTGAGCAGAACTGTGTTCTCTTTTGAGACCGTATTTGTACAGTAGGTCATATCTCAGTAAGAGTATGCTTTCCTGATGAGTTTCTCATTGTAAGTTTGTGAAAATATTCCCAGGCTTGTTTTTGTACTGTACCTTGGAACGGTTACCCGGCTGGCCTTCAGATAGCTGCAGGATATTTGTCCCCTTGCAATATGTAATGCACATACTCTACTGTGTACTGTATAATGTATATACTGAGTTAACTGTACAAACTGGACAAAAAAATAAGGCTACAAATATGTATTTGCATGTTTCTCAGTTAATGATTCAGCAAGGTGCAAATGGGAGAGTGTGTTTCTGTGTGTCATTGTTTATATATTAACTTAAGTCTTTCTTTCTTTTTTTTAAAATAAAATCTACAGCTTGTGTTTAAAGGAACTAAAACAGTCATAATGTTTGCTTTTGGGGTAGTGGTTGAGTTTACATTAGGTCAGGATTAGGTAAAAGGCAAAGCGTTAATTAGCTGCCTTATTAATTATATCAGTGGAATGTCTTCTTCACACGGGAGAAAGATAAGTAGCATGAGTACCCTTGAAGTAGCAGCTTAACAAATATATGCTGCAGTGCTATCTTTGAGCTCTGGCCAGCCAGGAGATGAAAGGCTAGCACACATTTCAGTTAGCATTGCCCTGGGGACCAGGCAGGAGGTCCCATCGCATATGCACGCTGCCGCTGATGATAAAAGAGAACATGCAGCTGGATTGCGAAAGAAACTAGGAATGCAACTTAAATATGATATTTCTGTGCATGTTCTCTCTGCATCCATGGGGGATTCCACTTAGTTCTCTGGTTTGCTTCCCAAAGTGAACTGGCTATGCCAAGGTGTGAATGAGTGTGGGCAGGGTGATTTGTGATGGACTGGTGTCCCATTCATGGGCTGGTGTCCCTGCCTTGTGCCTAGTGTTGCTGGGTCCTTTGGATCCTAGATTCAATTCAGTTCAATTCTTTGTAAAGCATTTCCACAATTAACAATGGACATAAAGCACAAAGCAGCTTTACAAAATTTGCATATAAATGTAAAAAAATTATACACTTGTAGATTTATCAGCTTGTCCAAGAGGGAATGGTGGCAGTCACAAGCCATTCCAGAAAAAAAATGTCATGTTCATAGTCCTTTATGAATATTAAGTGGAACCGTCCTTAGTTATCACATGCATCCCCAAACAGACCACAAGAACTCGAACCAGAAGTATGAATCAGGCAGGTGGGCTGGTGGGCAGAATGGATCAGACAGAGAGAGAGAGCATTAGGTATAAAACTTTTACAAAAGAAAATAAATCAGACACAGCTTTTTCACTTTCCAGCCCGACAGTATATTCAAAAATGACATGATCTAATTTTGAAGTTTTTCCGGCTCTTTCCATTTTCCTATTAGTTAGACATAGTTGGGACTCCACAGCACGTCTGCTGTAAATATAGATAGGGACACACATTTAAAAGTATAAAAATGCTTCAGCACATTTTTCACACATATACAGACATTCTGCAATTTCACACATAAGCCGACTGAAGTGCTGAATCCCGCCACTTGTCAAGATAATGGCACATTTTCTTTATATATTTGTGCTAGTAAAGAGACAAGTTAAGTTAAGGTTGTAGTAGTTGTACAATATGGATTGGGGAAAAAAATAGAAAGGTGGTATAATACATAAATTGAGGTCACTTTTCAGCAATTTCTGTTCCGGAAATATAAATTTTATTGGGCAACTCTCTGGTGCAATTATGTCCATAAGTTTGCTTGATTCCACATTACATCGCATGATACAGCAGCTTTGCATTACACCATACAGTAAGTCCCCGTAAAGCGTGAAAGCAGTTGCGATGAAGCTGGTACTGCTAAAGAGCGCCAAGCAATCATGATGAAGACAAAAGTGAAAATAATTGAGAGAATGGAACGAGGTGAAAAGATGGCAGACTCATTCCATTAACATGAATTGTTCAACCGTCGGCACGATTCTAAAGAACACTGTACTGTAATACACTGTGTATAGCCAAGTGTGTTAGTATCCTAGTGCCAGGCAATGGTTGTTGGGCTTGCGAACAAATTGGACTCACGAACGAGCTCTGGGAACGGAATTCATTCATATGTAAGAAACTTACTATATAATTTTTATGCATCAAAACGTCCAGGAATACAGTAATGCAATATATTGTTAGAAAGCTTAATATCTCCTCATTCTATCTCTGTAATATATTTTAATATCCTTAGTTGTATTCCTAGTAGTTACAATAGTGTCATATAAAACATAAGCATTGAATGAGCCAACACTGGCGGCACGGTGGCTTAGTGGCTAACACTGTCGCTTTGCACCTCCAGGTCCTGGGTTTGATTCTCGTGTCAGGAATGTGTGCATGGAGTTTGCATGTTCTCCCCATGCTTGGTGGGTTTCCGTGTGAATGTTGATTGAAGGTCCTACCGCAGTTGTACAAAATGGTAATAGATACAATGATGGACTACAGAGGTTCATGGATGGCACACTATGAATTTTTTATGTTCCATACTGTAGCTTCAAAGCCTTTCTGTTATCCACAGATCCAAAAAATCCAAATCCAAAACATATTCCTTGATAACACAAAAGTGTCCATGCAATTAAAACACTCATGTAGTTTGATCAAAAATATTTGACCAATTTTTGGGAGACATCCTTAGATAGCTCTGCATCCACTGTAACTTCTGGGTTCAAGACCCCATGTGGGATGCGGTACAGTAAGTGTTATTCAGAGCCATTAATGCGTTCTCGGCGGCCCCAAGAATGGAATGAGTCCACCGACTGTCTTATAAAACTTTCTATTGGCTATATACACAAATGCTGCTTATGCTCGATCATTCCTCGGCTGACCTTCTATCAGGTACCAGGTTTGAATCTTAAAACAATAGGTGCTAGAGAATTCTCATTTTTAAGCCAAGGCTGTGGAACAATCTACTACTTAACAATCGACACTGCAACTCCATCTCTGAGTTTCAGGTAGCTGCCAAGATTCATCTTTTTAAATTAGCCTATCAACTGTCTGTTTTATAATCAGTTATTTATTTATATACCTTATAACTGACTTGTATTTCACTTTATGATATTTATTTCATTTTATACTGTATTTAATTTTGCTGATTAATTGTATAGCATTTTATTATAATTATTTTTTTAAACTATTTTTTAAAAATGATTCTATTCTTAATTCTTTGTTAGAAAAAAAATTACTGTTTTAGTTTCTTACCTTTCATGTCAAATGCAAATATCCTTGGGTGCTTGAAAGGTGATCCTTTGGCAAGAGCATAACATGGCTATCATTTTAGCCAATAAGGAGACCTTTCCAATAGAAACCTGCCTTCATTTTTCATCCAAAGTATCACTGCTTGCGTTCATATTCGCATATTTTGTCTGTTGGGCCCAATAGCAAAAAAAACTAAACTGATTTGCTTCTGTCATTCTTAATTAAACCAACTGACACTGAATCTAAATAGTGGCAAGAAACCTCAAAGGGTTACCTTTCATTAGGGGAAAAGATTATAATTGTAGCTGAAGGGGTTTTGAAGTAGAGAGCCTTTAATCTTCAACATTTTTTCTCCAAATGGAGCCCTAAAATGCACAGGACTACCTTTATATATAAGCGTGTAAAATAATTTTTATAGCATTGGCTTTTGACCCGAGCAAGATGGAAACTGTGGCTGTTGTGTATTTACAGTGTATTGTAATATCTAACCTAGGGGAATAAGCAGTTGTAAATAAGCTATATTCTAGCCGGTTTTGCTCAGTGTCAATGATAATTTAAATCTAAGATCATGACCATTGTATTCATAACCAGGATGTAGACTAATGTACGTGGGAACAGTGCACCTTTTACATTGGGTACACCATTTTGGGCAAAAAGTTTAAAAAGGGAGGTTGACAGTTAACAGGTTTATGACATTTGCTGTTAAGCTCTGCTATAGCTTTTAATGAAAAAACTGAAACCTGCTGAGACCAGTGTGTGTTACATTAATTACTGGCGCTTGATTTACTGCAGTTATGGAATATATGACTTAAGATCATACATCAAAGCTTGTCTTAGTCATTGCGTTGCATTCATAATCATGAAGATTGCAGCAAGCAGGCCCATACAGAATATTTTATAAGTGGAATATGTAGAAAATAATCAATGTAAACAACATCAAAAGTCATATATGGTTTTAAAATCCAGTATATACATCTGAGTGATTTCATGTTCGCCATGAATGTTAGTCGTTGTACCAAACAGTCAGTCATCTTCTATACCGCTTTATCCTGTATTCAGGGTCGCGGGGGCCTGGAGCCTATCCCAGGAAACTTAGG
>JAQMYL010000035.1:7215905-7226743 GCA_030014365.1 Clarias pachynema
TGTGTGTGTGTGTGTGTGTGTGTGTGTGTGTGTGTGTGTGTGTGTGTGTGTGTGTGTGTGTGTGTGTGTGTGCTGTTGTGAGCCATTTCACTTTGACACACTGTACAGGATTTTAAAAATCACTACACGTTGGAAGTCGATGTATTTACATGATCAATGTAAGTAAGCATTTTCGATGCACCATTGCAGCCCTAAACCTTTTAAATCGCACTTCGAATTCAACCAATAGCCTACAGTAATTCACATGCTAATACTCTGGTATGCAGGCATATTTATGCTTGATTTTTTTGCCCTCAAGGACATCAAGATCAATTTAAATGAAAAGAATTTTAAAGAATTTTAAATTAAGAATTTTAAAGAATTTTAAATTAAGAATTTAAAAAGACATTACATTTCATATGATTTTGGCAATTAAAATAAACTATGCATCACATTACACTACATGTTTTGATCATCGCCCTATGACAGTAATCTTATTCCATCGCATAACTAATGTATACTAGTTGTATGTATAATGTATACTATTAATCTAAATCATACTGCAAAATAAATTTAGATTTACAGCATTTAAAATACTCACAGTGACTCACTAAATATCCTCATGCTTGTTCACTAGGTCTGGGACACAGAATATGATTGAGTATGATAGATAATATTTTATTAGATTGTATTTTACTTAAATGAAGAGGTTGTTAATTCATTTATCAGTTTATAAATACGCAACTTATAGTTGATTTATTTCCACACTTTATTTAAATTAATCTCAAGAGATACATTGCTGTTTTTTTAAATACTTACTGTAAAGTGTTTAGAGGAGATAATCTATTTTGCCCCTTTTTTTATTTTATGCAGCTGAATGTATTAGTAGTGGATAACATTATAGCAATTATCTCATTTTGAAAAATTGTGTTATTATAATTTTCCACAGAAAGATTTTTTTTTTTATTATCTCTGGTGTTCCTGAGATCGGCTCTGTATAGGCTGTTAAAGCAATAAATTAAATTGAGTGAATGAATGAATGAATATTTTATGCAGATTTTGCACATTTTCCCTTTTTGTCATCATGTACAGAAGATAAGAGTAGAGGAAATGGAGAAGGATGACCATTCCATAAGGGTTTTGTTTTGTGTAAAATGTTTCTCATGATCCTTAACAATCTTTGCATTTAAAAGGGTTTCATGTGCAACAAAATACAACACCTTTTTCCCAATGTTGTTTATTTGAATCACTACCAACAGAATATTTTTACCAAATTGCATATGGACACTGCCCCAAACAAAACTGTATTCTGATATATCTACTGTGGTAAAACTGTGGGAGATGAAGTTATAGCATTTTGGGGAAAAAAAGAAACACACATACAAAGTTCAGTCTGCAATTCATCTTGCTTTAATAAAAGAATTAAGTTATTTCATTTTGCTGTCAAACTATTCATCCAGACAATATTCTCTATTGAACCAACCAATTAACCCCCTAACAGAATGTCAGAATCTTAACTGAAAAATGTCCACTCACCAGAACATTCACCATTTATCTAATCAGACAATCATGAAAGAAACAGAAATAGAAAAATTAACGCAACTAAGGGTCAAGGCCTTCAGTTAGCATTCACATCAGACATCAGAATAATGACAATCTGTAATCGTTTCGCCTTTGGTTCTTCCATGTTTGTGGAGGCCAGAAGGGCTGCCTTAGGTATTTCACACACAACAGTCTCTGGAGTTTAAACAGATTGGTAGAATTGTTTGATCAACAGATCCGTGGGTGGGAACACCTTGTTGAATAGGGAGGTCGGAGGAAAATGGCCAGGTTCCTGTCAGGGAGGAAATAATAACCTGTGTAATATTTAGCACATAAAATATCAAGCCTTAAGCTGGATGGGCTACAACAGCAGAACTACTTTTCTGCTCACCATGGTTGTAAAGTGTAATTACTTGAGTTACAGGATGACTTTTGTGTAAATTCTGGACATGGTTCATCTAAATTCTGGAAACCAATCTTGCACTAACAACCATGCCATAATTAGTCATAGAGATCACATTGTTTGCATCTTCTTTAAATAGGATGTCTCAAACAACCATTTGAATGATTGAGGGTGGCATTGTGCATTCATAAGACATTTACATTTAGGCATTTGGCAGAGCGACTTACAAAAGTGCTCAAATTTACATCATTGTCATTGGATAGACCCTTACACTGGGTTACTAAGTAGCATCAGTCAACTACTATTGGGAAGGATTTTTTTCCTTAATTGGGGATTAACCCAAGTACGATTAAGACATATCTGAACAACAACTTTCAATTTTCCAGAATGCCTCTTGGCAGTCATGGGTTTCTTACATCAACTGCCGGAAGCAGTTGAAACGTTATTACATTCATGCAGTTTCTTTGTTGTTTATCCACTTAAGATTGTGGATAATCCTTAACAAGATGTTCCCTATTCACCACCAGTCATCAAGGCATAGGATGAAGTGATTGCATACAATATATTTTACATTGGTATTCGTTAATTTCTATAAATGTGTCTATTTAAATGAGCTGTGTCAATCTAACCTGCACTCTCAGAAAAAAAGGTACACTGTGGTACAAATAATGTTCCTCAAAGGACAGTTGTGTACCTTTTCCATAAATGTACCATTAATTCCACGGAAATGTCCTCTGATGAAACCTTTTTTTTTTTTTATCTTTTAAGGTACAACTGAATTGAAGGTACATAATTATTCTAACATAAAGGGTACAGAATGTTCTGGACAGTTTTTATTTAGCTTTTCATCCAATGATGTAAGCCATTTGCACACATTTTAATGTATTAAAGGCAGTTAATGACTTTAATATCACATATATTGTGCATGTAGTTAATTTTTAGCTGGGGATAGCAACAGCTGTGATTTGTTGAAGTTGCTGCAGTCGTTTAAGAGTTTTCCAGATATGTACATATAGTCACCAGGTTTGTGCACATCTCGTTGCAGTGTTTTTGATGCTTTTCATTTAATTTTTGCTTTGAAAGAATGCTGGGTAAATGCAATGGTATTTTGCGAAAAGTGGGTAAAAATTTATTTCAAAGTAAAAAAAATTTTGTGAACAGTTTGTGAAAAGTTATATTGTAGATGGAAAATTGTATTTTATATACTGTACTGTACTGTACTGTACCATTTTAGTGTGATGGTATTTTGTGAAAGGTTTTTCAGCTAATAGAAGTGTTTTATTTAATTTCAATATTTGTTTATTGTAAACCTGAAATATTTTTTTCAAAGAATATTTTATTGTAATCTAAGGCAGCTTTTTTTTTTTTTTTTTTTAAATATATATGTTCATAATAAATTGATTGAATGTCTAATTCAATAGGAAAATTACTTCTTTATATTTCCCAAAGAAACACATTAGACACCATTAAGGTACAAAAGGGTTTGTCACTGGGGTGGTACCTTCAAGGACAAGATTTGTACCTTTGATTAAAGTACAATCATGTACCAGAAAGTTTATAAAACAAAAGGTACATTTTGGTTGCCTGTGGTACAAATTATGTACTTGATGTTACAAACAGAATTGGTACAAATTTGTTTTTCTATAGTAAGGTACAATTCTGTGTCCTTGAAAGGTACTGCCCCAGTGACAATGGTTTGTACCTTCATCAGTACAAAACTGTACCTTTATTTCCGAGATTGTGTATTTAAAAATTGGTCTAATGATGAAAATCTATTTTCTTACCACAAGTATTCGGACATCTGATATTTACGTTTAGGTATTCAGCGGACACTTTTTTTTCCAGAGCGACTTACAAATAAGGTGTGCTAAATGGTTAGCCCTGTCGTCTTGCATCTCCAGTTTCCGGAATTGATTCCCGCTTCTGTGTGCATGGAGTTTGCATGTTGTCCCCGTGCTTGGTGGATTTCCTCTGGGTTCTCCAGTTTCCTCCCACAGTCCAAAGACATGCAGATTAGGCTAATTGGCGTTCCCAAATTGCCCGTGGTGTGTGAATGAGTGTGTGTATGTGTGTGTGCTGTGCAATAAATTGGCAACCCGTCCAGGGTGTACCCCGCCTTGGACCCCAAGTCTCCTGGGATAGGCTCCAGGCCCCCCACGACCCTGTATACAGAATAAAGAGAAATAGACAACGAGTGAGTCAGTGAGTAAGACTTTGAAGTGCTTTGAAGTTTTGGTCATTGGATTGATTCTTACACTGGTTAGTAGGTTACTAACCATAATTATTTTTTAGGACAGGGGGATTAACACAAATATCTAAGAAACAAATAGATCTTAGGATAAGCACACCCATATGAGCTTTTAAAACATTACATTCCAGATATAGACAAAAATACTTTTATTTTAAATGTTTTAATAATTTATCATGGTAAGTAAAGTTAAGCTGTAAAGTCGTCACAATCATTGTTACAACATGGCCAGCAGATGTCAGGAATGGCCTATTTTTCTAAACATATCAAGTGCATCCTCTATTTTGTATGTTTTAAACTGTAAGTGCAGAGGGGTAAAATGTCGGACTTGCATCAAGAGGCATCTGACTGTTTACTCATTACAGTACAACTGACAAATTGTCAAGTCATGTTAAGGTTTAAAACAAAAACAACAACAACAACAACAACGTGGCATAAAGTTAGAATGAAGTGAAGCAGTATGTGAAGGCCAGTCAGCCAAGTGCTTGATTTTTGCACAATGGTACACTAATTGGACATTTTAGAAGGCTTACCTCCAATAAAAGCCACTCTCTATTATTTCATTCTCTATTATTTGATTCAGCCACATTAAACTTTGATTAAAGCACGCAATGTGCTAGTTCATGTGTGAAAATGATTCCTTATTGCTTGCATAACCACTCTTTAAAGATTTGTATCCTGAAATATGCCTCTGCTATAAGAGAAGAAAAACTCCATAGATGTGATGACCTGGTCATTCAGTACATTCAGGTCGTCAGCTGAATTTATTTTATTGCCACATAACGAGTCTAGATCTGACCTACTGATGAAACCCCAGATCATAACACTGCCTCCAGAGGCTTGTACAGTGGCCACTATGCATGATGGGTGCGTCGTTTCATGCTCTTTCCTTCTTACCCTGACACGCCCATTACTCTGAAATAGGGTCAATCTGGACTCATCACACTAAATGACCTTTTTCCATTGCAGCAATCTTTGTGCTCCATTTTCTGATTAGTTTCACTAAGACGTGGTTTCCTTGTGGCCACACAGCTGTTTAATCCCAATCCTGTGAGTTCTCATCACACTTGTGTGTGTATGGCAACATATACTTACTTACTATAATAACATATAGCTATGTTATTTACCAAATTCTTAAGTGATCTCAATTAATAATTTTTTTTGACCACATTTCGTCCACGAAGGTGATGGTTTAGCATCATCCTTCCAGGTTTTAATGATGTATTGGGTTATACATGATGTTCTTGGTTTGTGCACAAGCATTATTTTAAATTTTACTCAGACTGGTGTATTTAAGCATTGTGAGTTCATAAGACAATTTACTCTGTATTCTTCTTCTGACTTTTGCTATTAGCTTGCACTGAATATCTGAATGCAGTCATTTAGTGCTGTGTAAGCATTAAGCAGTCTCTTTAGTCTCTGGGCTCTCATTCTGAGCTGGGATGTGGAAGTGATACTTTATAAATAAGGGCTACATCAATAGAGGAGATGAAATGAGGAAATTGACATCAGAAGATATGCCTGCTGAGCAACTCTCAGATCTCCCTGGTGCAGTGTGTTCCTAGATTACCTAGAAGTATTATTCTAATATAATCCTACTGGACTGCTCAAAGATGAATTACGTGTGCTGAACCGCCTCTTGAAGCAGACACAGGTCATCCCTGCTTAGTGGGGAAAATGGGCAGTTAGTTCACTATGCTTACACAGGTAAGTGGGAAACACAAACCACCAGGGTCCTGCTAGAGAGCTTTAAAATGTTTTATTTATTTATTTATTTATTTATTGTAATGTAACAGTGGATAGCATTGCAGTAATTAGCATATTTGGAAAGACTTTATTACTTTTTTTTATATGTTCCACCATGGCCTTGATTATTATCATGCAGTGAATTACATTTAGAATAGATTTAGATTAGATTCAGCTTCATTGCCATTGTGCAAAGTATGCGTGTAAGGACAATGAAATGCCATAGCATGTAACCATAAGTGGCCTATTTACTATAAATAACAATGCAGTAAATTAGAGTATGGGTCGATATGTACAGGGATGAGTGTGATTAATGCACAGAAGGTGCAGTAGGTAATAAGGATACCTGTATATATTAGGTATGTATTGTAATATACAGTATAACTTGGCAAATATTGTGCAATGTACAGTATACAACATGTCAAAAACATAATACACTCAACATGATATACCCATATTTATATACAGTGGGGCAAATAAGATATTTGATACATTGCCAATTTTTCAAGTTTCCCATGTACAAAGAATGGAGAGATCCAGAAAATCACATTGTACTGTATGACTTTTAAATAATACATTTCTATTTTATTCCATGAAGTAAGTATTTGATCGCCTACTGTACCAACCAGCAAGAATTCTGGCTCTCACAGACCTGTTAGTTTGTCTTTAAGATGTCCTCCTATCCTCCATTTATTGCCTGTATTAATTGCACCTGTGTGAACTTGTTACCTGTATAAAAGACATCTGTCCACACACTCAATCTATCAGACTCAAACTTCTCCACTATGGGGAAGACCAAAAAGGTGTCTAAGGACACTAGGGACAAAATTGTAGACCTGCACAAGGCTGGGATGGGCTACAGGACAATAGTCAAACAGCTTGGTGAAAAGGCAACAACTGTTGGCGCAATAATTAGAAAATTGAAGCAATTCAAGATGACTCTCAATCTCCTTCGGAATGGAGCTCCATGCAAGATCTCACCTAGAACTACATGGGAGGACCTGGTCAATGACCTGAAGAGAGGTGCAAGGTCCCCCTGCTCAAGCCAGAACATGTCCAGGCTCGTCCGAAGTTTGTCAAGGACCATCTGGGTGATCCAGAGGAGTCATGGGAAAAGGGCATGTGGTCAGATGAGACCAAAATATATATTTTTGGTATAAACTCCACTCGCCATGTTTGGGGGAAGAAGAAGGATGAGTACAATTCCAAGAACACCATCCCAACCGTGAAGCATGTTGGTGGAAACATCATGCTTTGGTAGGTGCTTTTCTGCAAAGGGGACAGGACGACTGCACCGTATTGAGGGGAGGATGAATGGGCCATATATTGCATGATTTTGGGCTACAACCTCCTTCCCTCAGTAATAGTACTGAAGATGGGTTGTGGCTGGGTCTTCGAGCCAGGGCAACTACTGTAAGGAGTGGCTCCGTAAGAAGCATTTCAAGGTCCTGGATTGGCCTTAGCCAGTCTCCAGACCTGAACCCAATGGAAAATCTATGAAGGGAGTTGAAACTCTTCAACCCAAAACCTGAAAAAACTGGAAAAGACCAGTATGGAGGAGTGGGCCAAAATCCCTGCTGCAGTGGTCAAGAACTACAGGAAACGTCTGACCTCTGTAACTGTAAATAAATGGTTTCTACACCAAATATTAAGTTCAATTTTTCTATTGTATCAAATACTTATTTCATAAAATGGAAATTAATTATTTAAAAATCATACAATGTAAGTGGGAAAACTTGAAAAATTGTCAGAGTTTCAAATACTTATTTGCCCCAGTGTATATAAAGTCCAGAGTCCAGTTACTGTACCTGTGAACAAATGAATGACAATTTTCTACAGGTTTTGCACATTTTGAAATAAACCACATGGAACTAAAATAACAGTTAATATTAAATCAATCTATTTTCTATTGAAACACTACTGTAAATCCCCACGGTGGCTTAGTGGTTAGCACTGTCTTCTTGCACCTCCAGGGTCCGGGTTCGATTCCGACTAGGTTTGATTCCTGTCTCCCTGTGCTTGCTTGGTTTCCTCCGGGTAGTCCAGTTTCCTCCCACAGGCTAATTGGCGTTCCTGCATTGCCTATATTGTGCGTGTATGTGTATGTGTGCCCTGCGATGGATTGGCACCTGTCCAGGGTGTACTCTGATTATTTCCCTACGTCTTCTGGAATGGCCTCCAGACCCCCTCCAGGATAAAGCGGTGAGATGATATGAGAATGTTAACATTTGAACTGAAGAACGTAGTTCAAAATTGTAAAACAGCTTGGTGAGATGACAAAGGTGGATGTGACAGTTTTGTAGTTTCACTGCACAGCAACACACTCATACAAAGCTATACTGATTGGCGTCACCTTTTCATGATCACCCACACTGCAATAAATAACCTGAGCAAACAACCTTCGCTTCACTGTTGCACATTTGATTATTTTCCTCAGATTTTTTTTTTATTATTTTTTTTTTAACATTTTTCTGATTATTATCATCTCATTTTTACTTTTTGTTTGTGATTGCCTGACCTTTAGCTTGTCTCTTGTTCTGCTAGACTCTTTTATCTGTTTGCTTTAATGAAAACAATAAATATCCATGCTCAAAAACCTCTTCAACAATCTCAGCCCTTTCAGTTAAACTATAATAATAATAATAATAATAATAATAGTATGGAGCATTGAAACTTTGATGAAATCTTTCGTGAATAAAAGGCAAGTTTAAAAGCAATCAACATTTACAGAAGACTTCTCATACTGTAGCTCATAGCTGCAATACAAAATTTGAATGGTTCAAACCTTTTAAAGAAGGCTGTAAGTCTGTGAAATGAGTGTGTGTGTATGTGTGATTTGCACCCTGTCCAGGGTGTAGCCCGCCTTGTGCCCTAAGTCTCCAGGTCCCCCACGACACTGAATACAGGAATAAGCAGTATAGACGATGACTGAGTGAGAGTGTAAGTCTGTGAATGACGATCCTGGCCAAGGCAGCTCGGAGCCCACTGCAGTCGATCCAGTAAACAGATAGTGACTGGAACGCCTGATCCTTGAAAATCCATGAATAACTTGTTGCCAACTTGCAGGAGGGACGCATCTGTCTGTGGGAACTGTAAACACAATCATTCATGAAAACCATTTTTACTTTACAGAAATTTGGCTAGGAGTGATTGCACACATCCCCATACAGTCCTGACCTCGCTCCAAGCCATTCTGTATATGTAGGCTATTAAAGGAGTTCCTGGGAGGCCAGCATTTCAGTCTAAAAGGAGACAATCTGATCATGACTCCAGCATACTGCTTCACGGTATTCAAGCACTAGTGAAACACAAGAATAAGTGCAGCAGAGGATTATATAGAGAAAAAAGGGTCTTTTTTTTAAAACTCTTATAACTATGTTTTATTATTCTGCACAAGCAAAAGTCCCATTTTGATTTGAATACCCTTTGTATTTAAAGACTACATTTATTTGATAATCATTATTGTGTAATGTGTATGCATAGTGAGCTCATAAGACATTTCATAATTTTATTCTATTTTCTAATAATCAATTGCTGTGTAAGCCTGTGCAGTCTGTTTAGTCTATAAGCTATTAATCTGATGTTGGATGAGGGAGAGATTACTTCATTTGTATGGGCTGCACTAATGGAGCAGATGACATGAGGAAATTCACATCAGAAGATTTTTTTTGCTGTTAACGAATCTTATTCTTAGAGAAGATTTGCTATTAGTTGATTAAACTTAAAGGATAGAGGGAAACAATAACTACTGTATCTATTACTTGTTTGAATACGTCTTGTCAGGCGTAGGTTTTATGAATTCAGAAATCTTTCTATCTATCTATCTATCTATCGATCTATCTATCGACAACAACACTGAGTTTTACCCGATTCAATCAATGGTTCCTTTTCTGCATTTTAAATAGATTAATCTAAATTAAGTTCAATCAAATTATTGCTACTTGACAACACTTGTTATTAGTGTCAGTGTGACGTTGCATTGATTCATGTTCCTAGCTCTGACTGTTTTAATCAGAGCCATTCCCTGCTGGGATTAATATGACAAGTCAAATGATGACTCTTTAATTTTGCTCCATTAGCAACTGAGTTCCTAATGAACCGATTACAATATACACTCAACAGCCATAACATTAACTGCACATAACATTAACACATTTTAACATGCATTACCAATTCCAAACTGGTGACTGGACTCACCCATGCTTGTGCAGACCCACAGCCTGCAACGCATAGGGACCAGCAGGCAAAGAGCCCAAGACTGATGACCAGCCCTAAATTCTCCAGATCCCAATTTGTTTGAGAACCCATGGGATGTCCCGGACAAACAAGCAAGATCCATGCAGGCCTCATTCCGCAACCCACAACACCCAAAGGAGGCGCTGCCAATGTCCTGGTGGCAGCCACCGCAGCACACCCACATGGGTCTTTTCCTGATTTTTATTTCTTTCTACAGTGTAGAAAAATGCTGAAAGCAACCAAAACATGCAATAATCTTTTATCCACAGGCGATTTTAGGATGTGCCTCTGTAAACTCACTCACTCATCTTCTATACCGCTTTATCCTGTATTCAGGGTCGCGGGAGACCTGGAGCCTATCCAAGGAGACTTAGGGCACAAGGCGGGGTACACCCTGGAAGGGTGCCAATCCATCGCAGGGCACACACATACTGTACACTCACACACTCATTCACACACTACGGGCAATTTGTGAACGTCAATTAACCTTACATGTCTTTGGACTGCGGCAGACAACCCGAGTACCCGGAGGAAACCCACCAAGCACAGGGAGAACATACAAACTCCATGCACACAGAGACGGGAATCGAGCCTTGCCGGGAAATGAATTCTCACTGAAGGCATCAAAACTATGAATGAACACATGTGGAGTTATGTACTTAACAAAAAAAGGTCTCCACAGTC
>JAQMYL010000035.1:7242493-7254731 GCA_030014365.1 Clarias pachynema
ACCCCCGCTCACACTTCCGACCACGCCCCCTTTCTCATACAGTCATTATCCGCGCTTGGATTCACATCGTTCTGCCCGCGCCCCTGACAATTTCTATCATGCAGTTTATCTGCAAAGGGCTCAGTAAAACAAGTTTGCACTTTCACTTCTGTTCCAGGCCATGAAATACATGCTATCAGGGGAAACAACCCCATTTTATCTGACACACCTGGCACAGGCATCCAGGTCTGACCTCATGGCTGAATGAACACAAATACCCATAGCCATGGTTCAAACCTTCCTAGAAGAGTGGAGCCACTGTTACATTTTCTCTTATTTGGCATGATGAATAAAAATTACAATCGATGTTAACAAAAAAACAAACAATCAATCAATCAAACAAAAAGATTCTTACATCTCGCTTTT
This sequence comes from Clarias pachynema, assembly GCA_030014365.1. Classification (NCBI taxonomy): domain Eukaryota; kingdom Metazoa; phylum Chordata; class Actinopteri; order Siluriformes; family Clariidae; genus Clarias; species Clarias pachynema. The sequence continues at coordinate 7,242,899 of JAQMYL010000035.1, forward strand.
TTCAGGGTGAAATAAGGGGTTTGAGTCAAGGGGTCAAATCACTCACTCACTCATCTTCTATACCTGTATACCGGGTCACGGGAGCCTGGCACATATCCCTGGCACATATAAGGGACTTACACACACACACACACACACACACACACACACACACACAATTTGGGAATGCCAATTAACCTAATCTGCATGTCTTTGGAGAAAACCGGAGGAACCCCACTAATTCAGGGTGATATAACATCACTTTCTTACTCAAATTCAACAGTTCTACAGTTCATTTTGCACGGATAGACTCATATGAAGGGGTCAAATTACTGTATATAGTGTAAATATATGGTGTGTATATATATTCTATATATATCCTTGTACTATCCTCATATGCTCCAATGGTCACCATCGACCTCCACTGTCCCTGTTTGGACTTCAGAAGTTCCTAGATATATAGATGTTCCATAAAGACTGTTACTGTAGGTATACTTCTTTTTTTTTTGCCAAACTTCTTTTTAGTTGAAGACATTCATTACATTTATAGTTATCAGCCATGAATAAAGAGAAACAGTCAGTAGAAATGGCACAACAGTATGTACACAGCAGTGGAGTCCAGGTCTCAGAAGAACATGCATGGTGTCTGATGCTGGTTCCTGTGATGTGATCATTAAATCCATCTTCACAGAAACAACATAATCCTTCACCCTGTTTTTCTTTTCACGTCATTTACTTAATTATAAACCATGTTTACTCGTTTTTTATTTTATTTTATATTAACCCATACTTTCCCAATGCCATCGCTCTGCCAGATGATGCTTAATCTGAGCAAACTCCGTGGAGAGAACAAGCGCCACTTGAAAACTGCGCGCGCATTCTCCGCATACAAAAGAGTTCGTACCCGAAACGCTGAACCAGTCAGTCACGCGCGTGGACACGCCCCCCGTTATACGATCTGATCACACCCTCTACTACAGCGCCGGTTCCCGTGCTCACGCGCACAGCGCGCACACAGCTGTTGTGCCGGCGCGGCTCCGAGACACGCGCTCTCACTTGGCTGGAGGAAGAGCGCTCGCGTAACGGAGACCATCATTTATAGACGTGGGTCTCTGCCTTTAACACCGGGAGGCGATGACACACATAAAGCCGTCACGGTCCTCACCCCACGACCCCTCACCAGTCGCACTTTTTATTTTTAATGGGAAATAAATGAACGAGCGCGCGCCACTCGGGAGTCACCTGCACGTGTGTATATGTCTGACACGTGGGTTTTGGGGAATGGGAATGTACTCCTAACACCACGCGCAGAGAGATTGGCGGCCGCGGCTATTTCTGCCAACTGGCAACATGAAACACACACTTTGGTGGAACTTGGCCGGATTTGTTGTGTTTTGGAGACTGGTACACGCACAGGTAAGTCACAGCATCCAGAGGATTACTTTTAAGCCTCGCAGTCTCACTAATCATGTGGTACAGTATGTATGCAGCAAAGTCTTTACCAAGGATACGTAGTATTTAATTGTATTTCTGTGTGTGTATGTATGTGTGTGTGTGTGTGTGTGTGAATAGGATCAGAGGAGAGATTGTGAATATAAAATAATGCTTTTATAGGTCTAGAGGAAGCCCAAAGAGGAGATTTGTGGATGCAGTAAGTTAGTTGCTGTGAGAGAAGATGATGCAGAGGATAGGGTCAGACTGAGGCAGATGTTTCGCTGTGGCGACTGGAATAGACGAAGAAGAAGAAGTGTGGATGAATGTATTGAAATTGTATGAAAGATGACTCTTTAAGAAGAGCTCTATATCTTCTTCTTTGTCTTTCAGCTGTTCCCTTTCAGGGGTCGCCACAGCATGCCTCCATCTAACCCTATCCTCTGCATCCTCTTCTCTCTATATAAGAGCTCTATATAAACCATATTTAAAAAAGTGATTTTATAAGGACAATATAAATTCAGATTTTTTAAAATTACTTGTAATGAACTCATAAAGTCATCTTGCCCTGTCTCCACTGTCTGTGTTCAATTCCGGATGCAGCATGGAGTTTTCATGTTCTCCCTGTGCTTGGTGGGTTCCCTCCAGGTAATCTGGTTTCCTTCCACTGTCCAAAGAGATGCAGATCAGGCTAATTTTCCTTCCTAAATTGTTCGAAATGTGTGAATGCGTGTGTGTGTCCCGTGGCTTACAGTAAGTCTCCTGGGATAGGCTTCAGGCTCCCCGTGTGTAGTTTTATAATTCATAGATGTTTTAAACCTGAAGTTAGGTCAAGACATAATGCTGTGAACACTACTTATAAACTCTATTTTACAGCTATTTTAGAGTTTTATCTTTTTACAGGATGGGACTATAAACAAATGGGTATTACAACATTGATTAAGAGTAAAATATCAAATAATGCAATGCATATGCATAAAGGGATAGTGAGCCTTTTTGGCAGGGAGTGAGAATGGTAAAAACACATCTGTGTATGGTTTTAGTGGAGTTGACTGAAATAATTTAATGACTACTGAATTTACGAACCTGTATTGATTTTTAATTGAATTTTGGTTAAAGCTTTGAATCACTTCTTGTATTCTTATTCTTGTATTTCATACTCAGCACTACAAAAGATGCCATGGTTGCTTTAAGAAGGACCTATTTTTTGTTTTGCTTTTACAATATTTACTGTCGATTTAAAGTACTTTACTGCTAACTCTGCTGCCAGGAAATTATTGTAAGATTTTGTAAAAGTTATTTACAGTTTACATTTAATTCATTAACATATTCAAGTAAAGCCCTTGATATGTTAAATGAATTGTAAATAACACATCCATTGTATTAACTTATTTCTAGTTCTGCACATCACATATAAATCGAAATTACAATATGAACCTCTGCAATCATTAAATCAGAAAAGGATGTAATTTACAGGTAATATACGCCTAGTCTAGAATTTATGTACAGTAGTTTGTCTAGGTTTTTATTATTAAATTTGTTACCTTTTTTAAAAGTTTTAAGTTGCTAAATAAATATTAACAAACATCCTCTTAATGAGGTAATCCGTCCAGTTATTTGCTGTTAGCTTAGACAAATACGTTTGAATACAAAATTGCACATTTATTGGTTATATATCGCAGCTCAAATCACAATTGCAATATGTGTCAAAATAATCAAAAGGCGATTTTTATTTATTACATTTTTTAAAATCAAATTGAGCAACTTATTTTTGAAAAGAATTAGATAGAACCTTATAATATCACAGCTTTCATGCAAACAAAATCAGTGTTTTACATCAGGCATTTTAATAATTTTGAAAGCCTGTCGTCTGAACTAAAGAGGGTCATTTACACGCACCAAACTATGCATATATGGTATACTGAATTTTAAGTAAAGTAATAAAAACACTTTGCAAAGCAAAATGCAGAGAGTTATCCATAAATGTCCCCATGACAGAAGACTTCACCAAGCCAGTGTGTTCCTGCCCATGATGCCTCAGGCCTAGCCTGTGGATCAATGAATGAACAAATGAGTAAAATTCTGATAATCAGAAGTGCTTTGAAAACTTTGACCCTATTTAACAAAATGGATTATGTTTAAAAAAAGATAATGAAAGCTCAGTTATTCAAAAGTGACCTCTTTAAGTGCATTTGTATGCATATCCAAATAGGCATTCTACGCTTTAAACACTTTAAATTATTCTAGTTGTAATTCACATTACGTTTTAGCTTACTTTCACCCACAAATGGAAATTCGTTGCTGTTGTGACTTTGCTTTTTAAAAAAATTAGGAATAAATTATTCCAGAGAGTCTCATATTCCCAGCTTGACTGCAAAGCAACAGCACAATTCGCACTTTATCTCTGTTTTCTTCCACTCCCCAACTTACAGGGTTTTCTTCTTAACTTTTTTTGAGCTATACTCAACTGTTTGCAGAACATTTATCTGCATGTACTTAAACGTATTAGTTAAAAACCAACTTGCTCCCAGCTTTGGCTCTTCATGAGACCCCAAAACCCCACAAAATAAAATCTGTGACTTTTTACATACTTTAAGAAATATTTAGGCTTCCGCCTTCTTGTTCTGATGCTTGTGCTGTGTGTGCATGTGTGCATGCGCACGTGCGGTTGTTTGACAAAGGAAAGAAACACAGAGCACCAGTCTTTGACTGACGTATTTTGACGTATTTACTCAATCAATATAATTGACTATGTTGATGTTTCATTGCAGCCCTACATAACTGCATGGGCTGAGCTTAACTGGGGTGACCAATTGATTACAGAGATCACAAGTGACATGTGAAGTTAAGAGAAAAATGTACAACAAATCTCTAGTGTTTAATTAACATCTACAGAGTCCATCCATACAGGATCCATACTTACGAACGTTATGTATCCTTTTGGGTTAAAACAAATTTTGTAAAAACTGATTAGTACAAAAAAGACAAAAAAACCCCAAAACAAACACACCTTTTGGCAAAAATCACTTAAACACTTGGAGTTACATACTGTAGTTATAAATGAGATTAGAAATTAGAGCTATATTGCATAGTGAAAGTAAGAGCATTTCCACACACACAATGTGAAAATAACGCACTGCATTTGGATGAAACAGCTACAGTATGTGGCCCACTACTTGTTAGGGAGACTAATCAGGAAAAAGGCTTGAATTTTCTAGAGAGCATAGAAATTGGACTTTGGAGCAATGGAAAAAGGTCATGTGGTCTGATAAGTTAAGATTGACCTTATCCTAGAGCGATGGGCATGTCAGGGTAAAAAGGGAAAGACATTAAGTGGTGCGCCCCTCATGCCTAGTGGCATGCCTACGGTACACATAGTGTCAGGTCATCAGCTGACTATTGCAGAGCCTAGACCTGACCAACTGCAGCAAATCCAGATCATAACATTGTACAAGCCTCTGGAGGTAGTGTCATGATTTTGATTTGCTTCAGTTGCTTAAGTCCAGATTATCACATCTATGGATTTTTTCTTTCCTGATGGCACAGGACTCAAATTGTGAAAGAATGGTCTGGGTGCATGAGGAATCACCTATGAAATGGCCACCACATTGTGCAATCTGATTAAATTTATGGTCGATTAACCAAAATAGAAGAATATGCAATATTTTTTTTTGTCCGGCAGTATATAATTAGCTAAATCTGCAACAGAATTTCCAAAAAGCACATATGATTGAGACAATGAGGTGTCCACAAACTTTTGGCCGCATAGCATATCCTCAGAAGAAGATATGAATATTTATCATTCATCCAACAAAAAGACTTGTTTATTTGTTTTCTCTTACCTGCACTCGACCATCTCATGGGACTGCCAGCCGAAGTGAAGTACCTGCAAGTGAAGTGCCTTGCAAACCGTTTTAATCACATGAACTGTGAATAAATATTCAGAACTTTCCTTAGACATATCAATATTTCTCTTTCAGCCTCACCTAAGACAGACTGTGGTCTACTTACTGTATATCCCAGGTCAAAAGCCGAACTTTTATAAACTTTTATGTTACGAGCATCCTGTTTCATGATTATTTATTTAAATGAAGGGAGAATATCTTTTGTACAAACACAAACATAAAACTAATGATAAGACCACCATGGGTGACCTCTTTTACTGCCTGTTGACTGCTGTGCCCCAGTAGAATCTCAAATTTAAGTTTTAACAAGCTCCTATATTTGGCAGTGGATTCATTTAGATTTATAATAATAGGATATTCCCAACCCAGTTTAACACAAAATTCAAGCTGAGGCACATCTTTGTGTCTGCATCTGCACACCACAGCGCAACTGTGAAGCGGTGCATAAAATAAGAATCGAGTTGAGGTGTGATAACACAAAGCAACTTCAGTACGTTTGATCTTATTGGTCTATGATCTTATTTTGTCTTAACAGTATTGACTCCTGTAGATGAACATAATTCCTTGGAAGCAGGAAGTAGAAGTGTGAGAAAGCGAAGGAGAAACAAGACATGTCTTTAGTAGGTTCTAAACAAGCTACAGTAGCTGTCGGCACAGTGGCGCAGCGGTTAGCATTGTTGCGTGCTCGTATTGTGCAAATGAGTGTGAATGTTGACTGGAGGTCGTACCATGGTTGTAAAAATGGGAATATACACAATGGTAACTCCACGGCTCCTAGTTGGACTACAGAGGTTCCTAGATATAAGGATGGATATAAAAAATCGAACTAATCTAACTAGAGGTCCGGCAGATGTAAAAGTCTAAATGAATAAATAAATTTGCAAAGACTATAGGTGATCAGATGCTGTTTCACACAACAACCTTTAGAGTTTGAATGAGTAAATGAGCATATATTTTACTTGAAACTCCTTACTCAATTCATGAAATCATAGTTTGTTTGAATGTTTTTTTCTCTTAACCTGAATTTTTTTTATTGTAAAATGCAAATATGCAGGAGTATGGCGGAGGCAGTAATAGTGGGCTAAGCAAGAGAAGCTTGTTTAAAACATTAGCACATTTGGACATTCAACAGACATTCAAGGAAAAGAGTGAGTTGTGTAATGTAGAGCATTACTGTATGTCCGTCAAGGCCCCTGTTGGGCTGTACTTGGAGACCACCTTTTTGGTCCTTTCCTTTAGGAAAGAAGTATGTACAGGCCATCTTGGAGCTACAGGTAAGACTCTGTGGCCTTACTGCCGAATTCTGTATAACACTGTTATGTCCTATTCGCACTGGACGAGTATTACCTGGGGACCTCGAGTGATTTGTAATAATTGCGGAGGTTGTCTGCTACCTACCATATTTCGCAGAACACAGAGGTCCTGTGATAATATTAGTCCCGTGTGAATCAGCATGTCTGTGATTTGGCGTAGTCGTATATATCAATTTTGCAAGGTTTTTGTTTCCTGCGCGCCTTTTTAACCGTCTTCCGCGGATGGATGGAGTCCGCGTTGGAGTGCTTTAAAAGTATTTTGGCTTCTGGGTCATATCGCTAAACACCATACAACAATACAATGTGCAGAAAGAGAAGGCTGAAAACCATCAGAAGAGCGAAAGCAAGAAGATTGATTAGATGGAGATGGATGACTGTGTATAGCAGGATGTATAGAGTAAACACTTTGCTGTTTATATCATACAGCTAGACCTATAATGACATTTCCAAGCAATAGCCTATCCATAATAGTGCACAATTAAGCAATGCGGTTCACGTCATAATTTGAGGTTAATGTGCTACAAAATGACACATTTCTAACTATGTTTTTATCTTTTTTTTAGTCCTAATCTAACTGTACACCCATAAATTCTCTCTCTGCCACACACACACACACACACACACGCACACACACGCACCCTCCCCTCCTCATTTCATCGCAACACACTTTTAAGAGGGATATATACTGTATATTTATGTATATTTACTTATCCTGTGTGAATGCGCCATATGAAAGTTAGATGTGAGGGGGTAATTTCTAAATTACACGAAGTCCCCAGATACAGTAATATTAATCCTGTGCGAATAGTACATTAGAAGCTGATCCAAGTTACATTAGATCCAAGTGTATGGATGGTAGGGCAATACTGTCATTGTACATCATACAGTGATCTGGCATTGGCGAAAATGTCCCGCTGTGCCATGAATTATCTTGCCTTTACATAATTGTGCCATGTCACATTCATACTTGATTGTCCCTAACAAGCTAGCCCACCTGAGTAGGTTCTATGCAAGTGAAAGAAAGTTGTCAGATCTCATTCTCCTTAGAGATAGTGTCTGACTGTGATATTGTCCTTTGTCTGAGCTGGATAGCATGTCATAGTGAGCTAGAGTCAGTAAAAAGAGATTCTAGCTGATTCATGTATTCTTATCTCAAGGGCAACCTGTGCCTATGTGACACCAAACTGCTTCACGGGGAGCATCCCAGTGGAGCACAGCCAGAACGGGCCATGTCTGCTTCTGAATCTGAAACCCCCAAATAATTTTATGGCCTGTTTCCAACATGTGACACGTTGTGACAAACGAGGATGCCCTTAATAGTCTGGTTCTTAACTAGGGCACATAGGCGCCAGTTATCCAAATACGGTAGTATATCTTGTTTTACCTGATGGCTAAAAGCATTATGTGGTGACAAAAACAATTTAACACAAAATGCATTATGTAGCAACAAGCCTACTAGTTTTGCTAATAGTGGCCAATGTTGAAAATGCAGGACAAAATGCAGAGGAAGTAACTGTCTGATGGGGAGAATAAGGGAGAAATGGAGGAAACCTGACTCCCACCCCTTGCTGTGGTGCTACAATTCACCCCAGTAGTAAAGAACGTGCTGTAGGAAACTAGGCTAGTTGCGCTTAGCCGCAGGGCAGCTAGGCAGTAGATGGCAAAGACAGTGAAAAAAGAGAGAACAAAATGCAGGGGGATCCCACGGACCAGTGGGAAATAAAATAAATATTTTAAAATGTACAATGCATGGTTAGATGAGTAAGTTTAACCTTCTCCGTGGCCCTTGTCTAGAGGATAAACACATTATTTTTCATAGAACTTATGAAAGGTTTGAAAGCTGAGAATGTATTCCGAGCATATCTCAGTGTCTCAATTTTGCTAAAATTAACTTGCATTGCTCGTAATGGACGATTTCCTGTCTCTGAATGGATAGGTGAGAGTGAAGAGCTGTTGTTGTTTACACAGGCTGGTCCAGATGGAGAGATCACAGCAGAGGAGCAGGTGCAGATGCTGCTGGATGCAAAATTTCAGTGTCTCCAAACTGTCTCTACACATGACATGGCAGGTAGGCAAATATACCCTGACATTGTTTTTTTTTTCTCCGAGAAGCAAACAGCATACAGCACAATTCTGTAAAGCTGTTGGTTCCTAAATTGCCCACCGATAAGCAAAAATCTCTGTCTTTTTCGCCAATCCCACTTCCCTCCTTGGACAGCTTGACCTAAGTTTCACATTTCAGACAAAACAAATGGCCCGGGTAATTCTTACCCAGAGGGACAGACAGAAAGTCAGGCAGTTGCTAAATAGTAAAAAAACAAAACACAACACAGGATAAAAAATGAAAAAAAAAAAAAAAAAAACGCTCAGAAAATCCACAGGTAAATCCTGGATCAAGACCTTTCAAAGACTGCATAAAAGTTCTACTTAATGTGTGTGTGTGGAGACCACTGCTTCCTAAAAAAAAATTCCAAGGTACGCATGCTGTAGCTTATTAATCTGATTGAGCAGTAACTAAATTATTTGTAATTGAGAGAAGACCAAAGTTGTAATTAATTTTTTTAATACTGTATAACATAAGTAATCTCTGTTATGGCTCACAGAACAGTATGTATTCATATTTATATAGAATGTTAAAGCAGGACCTTAAAATTGTACAGATGTTTAGAAGGTTTGTAAACAGTTTGTTACGCAAGACTCACCCATGTCCTAGGGACTAAAGGACAGCTCATCCAGTCCCTGTCCCGCAGGCGGGGCAACTTTTTTTTTCTGGTAACTGATAATACACATAAGTGTACATCATTTAAATCTGTTAAGGGTCCATATATATTCATGTACATATAATATGTGCATATGTGCATATAATATCAACAAAACATTGTGAACTGAAACTTCATGTACATATAATCTGTGCATTCTTTACCGACAGCGAATACTTTACACACCGAAATGATAAATATATCCATATTTCTATATATCTATGTCTACTTTTAAATGAAAAAAATATTCCCAGTTTATTTAATCTGTATAAATCCAAGGTGTACAGTCTTTCCATCTCTCTTCATTATCTGATAATGACCTGAGACGGGACATGCCCACACGCTATTCAAAGGGGAAACAGTTATAGGTAATTTACATACAAGGCCACGCCCACAGACAGGCATGAAAACATCGAGTTGTATGCGGATTCAGTGAGTTTCCAACTCACCAAAGATGAAGTTCTTCTGATGGTTCTGGGCAGTGAGGAAGAAGTTTCCTTTTCCTCAGAAAAAGACTGCGACTGATGACGAACAGTTTGCATTTACATATTTTTAATGTATCTATATTTTAACTTTTCTGTCCAGAAGTACAGCAAATGTCTGTATTTCTACTTAACTACATTTCTGCATGACATTGCACTACCTTACCACAGTGGTGTGTATGTAGTATGTGAAGCAGGTATTTCGCTACCTGCTGACTATTATGCATGATTACATGACTTGACTTTCCTTCGAGACACGTCTAATGCTTGAAATCTGAAGCGGAGCTGGTTGCAGACAGTGATGAAAGCAGCATGTTCACAATCAGGAAGCAGTGAGTGAGAGATAGAGAGAAATGTTTTTTTTTTTTTGCTATGAGAAAGGCTACTGTGAGCTAATACAAGCCCTGTACTTTTGACACTTAAATGTGAGTATTCTGTAGACAAGTATACAAGTAAATGGATACTTACCTATACTGGCCACCTCTGCCGATCCCACAGACAAGCCATTTGCAGCACAACTTACCAAAAGTCAATGTCGGCCACAATCGAAAGGCAGCAGAACACCCACTGTGCATGGGACCCAGGCAAAGAGCCCAAGGCCCCTTACCCGGCCTCCAAATTCCCCAGATTCCAATTCGATTGAGCACCCATAAGATGTGCTAGACAAATAAGTGTGGTCCTTGGATGCCCACCCTGCAACCCACAGTACCCAGAGGGACTGTTCCCAACACCCTGGTGCCAAACACCACAACATATCCCTAGAGGTTTTTGAGTCAGACTGTCCAGGTGGAAAAAGGAGAGCCTACACAATATTACATGCTGTTGCCCCCCTATAATAAAACTGAAGCCCTTGTAGGCTCCTGGGTTTTGCACGAAAAACAGAAAGGAAGCAAGTGTGACAAAGTTACCAGAAGAACTCATGTTCCCCAGCATGACCGGTAAAACAGATGAAATATGGTGCCATACAGAATACCATGTTATGCATTGCAGTTATAGAAAGCTTGTTATACAGTATTTAGACAATATTGTATTCAAATATTGTCTAAAGTTTGCCATATTTTATTCTTAAATGATTCTTACTTGAGAACAAACAATGCATATTTTGCTGTTTTTGCTGCTTGTGTTTTGATTACATATTAAGTCCCTTAGATATTTTTTCTTATGTGTAAGTGCTTGCAAAAGCCCTTATTTATGGTAACAAATTGAATGCAGAAATCCAAAATAGCTGATTATGGTATGACAAGGTACTGTATGTAATCCCACACTTTATTGCAACAGCAAAACCTTTGGTTTAGTTTTTTTGTGACATTAATTTGAGCCCACAACTGAATAAAAGCATATACTACTGCTCAAATGTTTGGGATCATTTCCAAATTTCTTTGTTTTTGTTAAGTGATTTATTTTCTACATTCTATCACAATCCTGGGGATTTTAAAACCATTAAATAGCACATATGTAATTATGTAATTATGTTACAGCAATAACAATAGTCATTTGTTATTTTAAGACACGGAGGCCAGAATTTCTGGAATAACTTTCTGCAAGAACAGTATTGTCAAGTGCATTTGCAAAACCCATAAAGCACCATGATGAAACCTGCCCAGAAAATCAAGACCAAAACTTACCTCTGCTGCAGAGGAGAAGTTTATTTAGCGGTACCAGTCCCAAAAATCACCACAGACAGCAAACAGCACCTCAGAGGAGATTCAAAGGAGATTATTACATATTTTGGGCGCCTTCAGCATTACTCTACAATGTAGAAAGAAATAAATATTAGGAAAGACCATGGAGTTAGTGTCACGTCGTGCTCTCTAGTGAAACAGACACAGATGCAGGCGGGCTCAGAAAGAACAGTGTTTATTAATACCAGCACAAAGAACACAAACTATAACTAGTGATGACCGTCCAACGGGACTCCGCGTGTGTGTTAGTCCAAATGAAGAGAAGTCCTCGTGGATGCTCAC
>JAQMYL010000035.1:7264749-7278266 GCA_030014365.1 Clarias pachynema
TACATGATTAATATATTATGAGTATATTCTTATTGCAGCAGTAGCATGCTGTTATACTTCTGGTCAATTACAAATACACTTTGTGGTTAATACAATTATACCTTATTATATAATATAGTACACACATACAGTATATATACGTCTTCTATAATACTGTATTGCAGATTTGTTACTAGTACCTTAAAGGTGTTTAGTATAATTTACAAATGCTAAATGCATTTTCTACACTATAACCTGTTTTTGAAGCACATTATATCTCATTACATTACTGAGGCAGATTTTATTCATGAGTTCAGCAGATTTAATTTGCACAAGGTTACAAAAAAAACAGTACTATAGTTTTTATTGTGTTCAACAAAACATCAGGTTGTCTTACAAACACACAAACTAAAATATAAACTGTTGTCTGAACACAGACAGACATTAGTATTAGAATATACAGGCTTGAATTCAAATTAGAAGGGGAGAACTGAGGAGCCAATCAGAAAACAGACAGTCCGAATCTGCCCGCCTCCAGTTTGGCTGGTGTTGCGCCATTTCTAGTCTCTGTTTGGCTGAAATAGTTGTAGAGTTCTAACGCTGCTGCAGTTGTGCAAGTTTCGCTTTATGACAGTGAGCGCACAGAAGAGTGAGAGAGTGCAAACATAAATTATCTTGAACGGGCAAAAGTGATTTTCAGTGCACAAAAACGAGCGCACGAGAGTGTAGTGCACTAAATATAAGCATAAATAAGTACATGTTAATAAGTACATGTAAATTTAACTGAAAATATACTGAGACTACCGTATATAAAAATGAGTATTCTAATGTATACTTTCTGTACATTTGTACAATGATTATTTCGTGCATATTTTTAAAAAAGATACCAAAAATACATTGTAAAAGAAAGTCTAAATAAGTGTGCTTTGGAAATTAGACCAACCTTTCACTTACAGTATATTTTCCAATAATATATTTTTGGAAAGTGTATTATAATGCACTTATTAAACAAGTATGTTTAAAGTTTAATTCCAAAATTTGGTAAAAGCATGATGTTGGTATACTTTTTATATATTAACTGATGGTACAACTTTTTGTTAGAATATTTTCAATGTACTATCGAGGATTTCAATATATTTGTAATACATTAAAGTGTATTTTTTTCACTAGGGATGTCATTAGTCAGTTATCTGAAGGTTTGGTTTCAGAATGAAATGTTCTCATTTATGGCTGATTATTATTTGCTTAATTCGAACAAGTAGTACAAAAAGAAAAAGAAAAAAATACCCATCCGCCCCTGCACATCTGAGGTGACATTTATATCACTCCTCTTCTGGTGTTTGTCCTGTTCAATTCATCTTCTTGTTTGCCCAATTCTTATTCATGTTCTTAGTGTTTGTTTTTATGTTTCTATTAAATGGACACCTGCGTTTGCAACTGTCTCTGACGTTTGCAACTGTCTCTGAATCACAATAGTGATGATGATGATGGTGATGATGATGATGATGATGATGATGGTGATGATGATGATGATGATGTTTGGCTTTGTGAAATACATACAGTACTTTCAAACTGTACATTTACATTTCAAATGTTATACCTCACTCATGGTAAAATTCTAGGTGGCTTTAATGATGGATATGCAGTGCCTGTTTTAAAGTCTTTTAAAGGAATTTAAAGGATTAATTTATCATTTATAATTGTTTTTTTTTTATATTGGTGTAAAACCTGTAGAAGCAAATTTAACTCAATCCTTCAATTAAGGTTAAGTTATTTACCACCTGTAGTGGTTTCTGTAGTGCCTTAATTATTTTTATGATTTTTGATTGTAGTTTAATACAGACAGGAATGTATAAATGTGCAACAAGGTCGTGGTTTATTTTTATGATGGCATATTGAAAGGAACGTAATAGAGCGCTTCTTGTCCTCCACTCAGTCTGTGTGGCTTCCTAAGGTACCAGCAGTACAAGGACACATAAATGAACATGACTGATTTTCTTTACGATATTAACAAAATGTGCAGTTCACTGACCTCATTAATTATTTTAGGAGATTATTCGTTGCTGGCAAAGGAAGGTAGCACTAGGTGGCAACAATTGTGACATTTTATTATTTTTTTAATTAAAAATAAAAGGTAGATAACCAACCATATCCCATAATTAACCAGGCTGTCAATAATGGAGCAGACTTTTAAAAAATAACAATAATTTTGCAACCTTTGATGATGTCACATTGGTTTTTGTATTGGCAGTGCATAAACAGCCATCAGTAAAAAAATGCAAGCAGATTCAATCAGAATCAGAATAATTTGCAATTTTCAATTCAGAATCATTTCAATTTACAAGATGTCCACATAAACAGAACTGAAAGCTTTCAGATTCCCACAATGATAGTCAACAATGGAACTATAAATTGTGCACTGCAAGATGTAAAATTTTCATCATTCTCAAAAATCGAGTCCAAAACAACTACATAGATGAAACCAGCAGACTTTTGAAATTGCATTTTCAGGTCAAATATGATAAACATGTACCAATGGAACAGGAAGAAAATGTATAAAAATGAAAAGGAGAATTGTACGTGAGACATATTGGAAGGCCGAGTAGGGAGGTTGGCAGCAGGCTATACAAGAACTCTTAGCTGTGTGTGTTTCCTTGTGTGTAGAGACAGAACCTGATGTTTTCTTAGGGGCTTCATCAACTCCCACAGACAGATGCATCTCTTCCGCAAGTTGGCTACAAGATATCCATCTCCATTGCCGTCATTCATGGACATACGGTCTTCTTCTATGTTTTACTGTGGCCGCTTGTTTCGTAAAAGAGGTTGTACGGTGCATTTATTTGACAGTGCAGAAAATTTGTGACCTGCTATAAGAGAACATATAACGACTGCAATAGTAGATCTAGAAACCCATCCATCCATCAATCCCTCTAACCTTCCATCTGTTGGCTATGCCACCAGATGTAGAAACAGGCTTCAAATGTTGAGGATAGAGAGAACAGTGGCTGCAATAGTGATGTAACCGGACAAATTGTTGCACTGTATGAAAGAGACACACTGATTTGCAATGTGCAAAACATTTTAAGTTGTGCTTCACATATGCTTTTGCCCCTCAAGAAGATAATGCCCATAAAATAAAATTCAGTGGACATTAAAAATTTTAAATTTTAAGTTATGGGTGCTCATTAAGTACATTGACACAAATGAGAAAAAAGTGTGAAGAAGTGTGACATACTTAATTGCCATTGCAAGACCCTGGTTAATACACTTTGTGCCATCACTCATTATTGCCTTAGCCACATCTTTGGCCCCCAGTTTCACGAGCCACTGGATGATCACCTGTCCTTGATTGAAACATTAATTGAGTATGTATGGCCCGGAAGACTGGGGAATGTACAGTATGTAATTATATATGGTGAACAGAAAGAATGCATGAGGCTCTAATTTTAACATACTAACATGCTTGAAATGAAAGCTATGTGGCTAGTGGTACAGATCATTCATTTCATATGCATTAATGCAGACAGAAGAGGCTATTCTGTTGCTGTACATGTACTACCTAGCAGCATGCTGCAGTCCACACATTGGGAAAGAGGTGCCTTAACTAGCCTAAACCACACAGGGCAGAGCAGATGTTGATGGGTTTTTTAACAGATAATTCATGTTCACTAATCCACTGGCTGTGGATAAGATGCATTCACATACTCTTGCATGTAGCTTTTTTCGGCTGCTCCCGTTAGGGGTCGTCATAGCAGACCATTTGTCTCCATCTACAGTAACTCTGTCTACCACATCTTTCTTTGTCACTCCAGCCTTCTGCATGTCCTCTTTCACCACATCCATAAACCTCCTCTTGGGCCTTTCTCTTTTCCTCCTGCCTGACAGCCTCGCATCTCTAACATTCTTCTCTTGATATACCTTTCTCCTCACATACAGATGGTCACATGCCCAGACCATCTTGTCTTTGTTCCCAAACCATTCTACCTGCACTGTCTTTCTAATATACAGTACTCGTTCTTAATCCTGTCCCTTCTTGTCTCTCCCAACGCAAACTGCAGCATCTTTAGCTCCACCACCTCAAGCTCAGCTCGCTGTCTTTTTGTCAGTGGCAACATCTCTAAACTGTACAACATAAACTTTCATTTTCGCACTATAAAACTGGCCAATAAGCCACTGTCAGCTTTTACTCTATGCTGTCTTAGGTGGAACCAAGGAAAGTGTTGGGGTTACCGAGCTACCCATAGGATAGACGTAGCATCCCAATTACCCCAAAGAAATAGCTGTCGTTTATTTAGAATTGTAAAATTTTATGTGTGAATACTATAATGCATAATTAGAGAGAAAAAAAGGAAAAATAAAAATATTTTTTTAAAACCTGAAAACATAAATCCAACACAGATTATCTGATGTAGCCAATGGACAAAGCACACATTGAACTTTTAACCATACTTTTATACTGTGTTAGCTAGATGCAGCATTTTTTTTTGTAACTAAACATTAGTACAGCATTAACAATATTATAATGGACAATATTGCTGTGTTTTGTGTTAAAGCTGTCTAATGGTAAGTGCATGATTTTCCCCCTTCTGTTGCCTGATATAAATTTGATGCATTTGGTGGTTAAAACACAAATGCTGATTCCTTATAGTTATCTCTACGCAATGCTCATTCATATAACATTAGGTCTCAGGAAACGGAACATTTGCTTCCTGGCAGCATGAGTTTTTGATCTCTGAAGCTAAAATGGTTATAAAAATGTGTGTTTGTGTCTGTGGTTGTGCATGGCTTGATGCTTGTGTAGAAGCTATGGATGGGGCATACTCCTTTTTTTTTTTTTTTATCAATGTTTATATTAAACAGGTGTGTTTACATGGGCTGGCTTGTGAACCTTGATCTGTATACTGTAATATGAGGTGAATATCTCGCCTTGTGTTTAACACAATTGTGTTAATGTCACAATTGTAAATGTCAACGATCAGAGTGGTGCTGCATATATAATTAGGCATGTGCCTATACTATTTATACAGTATATATATATATATATATATATATATATATATACACACACACACTGATGTGTATGTGCCTGTGTGTATATGTGCATGCATGTGTGATTTATGGCAGAGAGTCTAAAGTTTTGCTGAGGACACAATTACACAATTAACCTATATTGCACTTCATAATAAGTAATCTGTGTATTTAATTTAGGTTACAATAATTAATGTAATCCTTTCTTATTTTGTATTTGAATTCCATAAACTTAATGCAAATTCTTTTATAATTGGGGAATTCAAAAGTCTCGATTGAACAGATGTGGTGAGTGTACCCAGCTATAGCAAATGGAACAGCTTTCTGAACATATGTATTTTACGCCTCCTGTACACGAAGCACTTACCCATCTCAAGTGGTGTGAAATTATCTGCCTGTTTCTTTTAAAAATATTACTGTAAAATGCACCATGGCTTCAAAAAAAGCAGCAAAAGGGAAAACAGAGGTTTCAATTTGAAAGTATAACAGAAGTTTACACTACAGTAACCCTCCAAGCTGTGTTAACTACATAATATAAAATGCATCTTGAAATCTTTTAAATATTGTGAATAAGTTAATTTTGTTTTGTAATTTAGTTTAAAAAGTGAAACTTTCATGTACCCTAGATCCAGTACATATAAAATGTCTCAAAATATTTAAATATTTAATTTTGAGTAAATTACTATTCATATAGTGTAAATACAATGTACTGTATATCTCAGTGTTGTTCAGTAGATGCATCGGAAGAGTGCTGACTTGACAGTTGTCCAGAAAATCATCGACATCCTCCACAAGCAAAGTTATTCAACTCTCAAGCAAAGATTATCATGAGCTGACTCAAGGACTTGGGAGGGCTTCATAAGAAGTGGAGTGAGGCTAGAGACACACAGAGGTCTTCATGAAGTGGGCCACAACTGTTGCATTCCAAGTATCAACCCTGTCCTTGACCAGAGAAAATGTCAGAATCGTTTGCTCAGTGGTCCTTGTTTCAGATGGAAGTAAATTTTGCATTTCATTTGTAAATCAAGGTCCCAGAGTCTGGATGAAGAGTGAATCCAAGTTGTTTGAAGTCCAGTGTGAAGTTTCCACAAGGATAATTTGGGGTGCCATGTCATCTGCTGTTTTTGGCCTATTGTCTTTTATCCAAAAGTCAACACAGTTATATACTAGAAGATTTTAGAACACTTCATGCTTCTATCTCATGACCAGCATTTTGGAGATGTAGATTTGCATTTACAGCATTTGGCAGACAACCTTATCCAGAGTTACTTACATTTTTTGCTCTCATTATGCATCTAAGAACTTGAGGGATAAGGGCCTTGCTCAACGGCCCAATGGCAACTTCGTGGTGCTCGGGTTTGAACCTGGGACCTTCAGAGAAGTATTCCAACACCTTAACTACTGAGCTGACTAGTGACTGGCTAGCCAACTCACCTGACCTGAACCCCATAGTAATCTACAGTATTGTCAAGAGGAAGATGAGAAACACTTGATCCAACAATACAGATGAGGTGAAGGCTACGATAAAAGCAACCTGGGCCCATATTAACTAAGAGTAGGAAGCGGCCAAAAATTCTCAGAATGACGCCATTTTGATCCTCCTTTCAGGAGTAGGAGTAGGAGCTATTTATCAAGATTCTTAAAATAGGAAATAAATCCTATCTCCGGCAAAGTTTAGGACAGCTCTGAAGGAGATATGGGCGGAGGAGAGACTTTTTTGGTAACATTGAGTGACAAATGGCTCATAAAAGATATGTTTGGACAAACATGAAAAACTTTTTCTCCCCAACATTGAACTTTTATGTCCTTTTTTTGTGTTTCTTTACTGTAAATCCTTTTTTGACTGATCTTGAAGATTGTATTTGAATATTTTAGCGATACTGGATTTTTGGTTTTCAGTATGTGAAAAACATAATCATTGAAATGAAAACAAAAAATATTTAAAATATTTACTTTTTCACAGTGCACTTGTAGTGTGTAACCACCATTAAAATCAAATACTGTCCTATTTCACAAAACCTATCAGAGATGTTATTGCTTACCCGTAGTCCATGAATGCTGGGGTAACTGCAATGGCATTCAAAAAGTGAAAATGTTTAATGTTTTGTAGTCAAACTTTACATGTATGCTAGATGTGAAAATTTCATGATTCAACAATAACTGGCATGCAAAATCTTTTTTTTCTCTTGCTCTTTGAAAAAAAGTGGATGTGTGCCCTCCAGAATGGGATGGTTTGATCTGTTGGCCACAAGGTTCCCCTGGATTTCTGATTAAAGTTCCCTGCCCAGGATACATCTATGATTTTAACCATGCAGGTATGTTGTTTAAATTTATAGCATTTGGCCAGGTACAATTGTCCACAGTATAGTTACTTACAGGTGTACATTGTAGTCAGGAAAAAATCCTCATGTTAGTATAAATTGGTCAGGACATAAGAATATGATCAGACTAAAATTGCATAAGAAATGAGTTATTATGACAAGTACAGTATGTACAACAATAACAATACAGCTTAAAATGACATTACTTCTTTTTGGGTCTTTTGTATTATGTACATACACTGATCTTCCATGGCATTAAAACCACCTACTGTACCTAATATTATGTAGGTCCCCTGTGTGGTGCCAAGACAGGTCTTAGTGTGTCCCCTATGGATTAAACTTGATTGTCCTTTACATTGTTCAGGCAGTTAATTGGATTGAGATCTAGGGAATTTACGTTCCTTGAACTATTATGTTTGTCGAAGCATTCCTAAACATTGGCAGTGTGACAGGGTGCATTATCCTGTTGAAAGAGGTTGCTGCCATTAGGGAATATTGTTACATAGGTGGTACGTGCCAAAGTAACCCACATAAAAGCCAGGGCCCAAGGTTTCACAGCAGAGCACTGCCCAGAGGCAACACTTTCACATGCATGCTTTCTTCCTATAATACATCCTGGTTTCATATTCACAAAATGTGAAAGAAAAGCTAATTCATCATACTGGGCCAGGTTGTTCCATGGTGCAGGTTAATACTCACATGCCCATTGCAGCTGCTTTTTGTTGTGGACAGGTGTCAGGTAAATGCTGTGATGCATTGAGTGTTCTTAAACCTTTCGATCATAGTCAGCGTTAATATGATCAACAATTTGTTGTAGAGTAGCTTCTCTTTGAGATCGAACCAGATGGGTTTACCTTTGCCCCCACACACATCGAAGAGCCTTGGGCACCCAAGGCGTTGTCACGCAGTTGTCCTTTTTTGGACAATTTTTCGTAGGCATTAAGCACTGCATACCCGAAAAACCCCCAAAACCTGCTGTTTTTAGTCATCATAATTAGAACCTTCCCAAAGTTGCTCAGATCCTTATGCTTTTTCTTGCTTTTGTAACATAGTTAAAAGATTGCTTAAGATAAATTTGGTAACAATCATCATTTGATAATGATAATTTTGGTTTAGTGTGCCACCTAGTGGTAAAAGGTCACACCTCCAACCAGTATAAATAGCAAGGGGAATTCCACAGAGACGTTTCTCACGGGGCAGTGCACATGCTATTATAGACACTATTGTCCATGTAGAGACTATTAATTTTTTTACCCTTTATTTTGAATACAGATCCTGAATTAAGCCCCTGTAATGAGTCATCTTGCTAAAAGAGATATTACAGCACACAGGTTACACATCCAACACATCTAATTTGAGACTGTGTACTTGCTGATTAATATATCCTAACCCATTGTGACGTGCCATTGTAAAGAGATAATCAATGGTATTTACATTACTTCTCAGTGGTTTTAATGTTATGGCTAATTGAAGAACAAACATTGTATAGGACTTAAAGTAACAGTTAATGTATATTTGCTCTTACAGGTTATGCTTACAGGAGGTGTGAATCCAATAGTTCCTGGGAGTTTGGTGAAGGCTCGAATAAGACCTGGGCTAATTACACTGAGTGTATAAAATCTCCTGCACCCAACAGAGAGCGAGTAAGCTATGCCCCAATAATATTCTGCTTTTATTTATATCTGTCCATTTATTCAGATATTTCCACTTTACATGAGTTATAATTTGCATGCTAAATGTGTACTTACAGCAAGTATTTTTTGAGAGGCTTCACATCATGTACACTGTGGGGTATGCAGTGTCATTTGGGTCTCTTCTGGTGGCCATCCTCATCATTGGATATTTTAGGTCAGTTTGTGCATGTATATTTTATTGTTGCTTCTGTATTATTAATAGATATTGAAGACAAAACTTTGCAAAACATGATACCTCTTAGCAAGCAGAAACATATTGAATATAGGTAAATGTACCCAATATTCCTCCTTATTATGTTTCAGGCTTTTTAACCATGTTTCATAATGCTTTGACTTATTTCAAGCTTTATTCTACTGCCAGATGACTGTGATTATCTCAACGATTTGTTTTTAGATAAAAGCAAATTTATCTGCCGATAAGACAAGACAGTTTCAAGCTTGAAATTGGTAAAAGTATTTTAAAAGGATTTATCATCATATTTGTTATATATATAATCTCATAAGAACAATAGAAAATGTTTCCATTTTGAAGTTCCTTTATGAATTGAATTATATGTTCTTTACTGAAACTTTATCAAAGCCAACATTCTTACTGTAAAATAAAATAATTGAAAAGCCTGAATAATACCTTATGATAAGGTTTGTGGTACTGCTATTCAGCATCTCCATAAAGCTTGTCAGCATACAGAAGTGTAAAGTGCTCTAAAATTTCTTGGTAGATGGTATACACCAGTAGATTTATTACCTGTTACGTGTGAAGAATGTAAAACATATGAGAGTTTCACTTTTTAAATTAAATTATGAAAATATATAATTTTTTAAAGGTACTTTATTGTTCAAGAAAACATAAAGCTGTACCTTTGCTATAAAAGAGATCTCATAATTTGGGCAGTGTGGGCACAATTTTTCGGTAACCAGCAGTCTGAAGTTTCAAAATAATTTTAGTTGTAAAAATATCCTCATGGTCAATGAAAGAGGCTCTAAGCATTTGCAGCCCTGCTGAACAGGCACAGCACTTTACTTTGCTGTGTGAAATGAGTCATAGTACAGTCCATTAGGTTACGTAGCACTCAGAAGATCTTTCTGAAGATCCAGTCTTATCCAAAGATAGTTATTCCAAGCTCTTTTAGGCAGATTGGAAATGCAGAATGGAAAAATGAGGCTCCATTCAGCTTTGAATTTTCCCTCTCTTAGAGAATTGTAAAAAAAAAAAAAAAAAGTAAAAATCTGCTCGATATCTTCAGCCACAATTTTTAAATATTTAAGCAGTTTCTTTGCATTTAACAATTTAACTTTCAAATGTGCTACAAAAACAAATAAATAAAACAGAAAGAAGCTGTATCATGGCAACTGTATAGTTTTATGAGCCTTGCTGACCCCATATCTGTGTTTATCTCCAGGTGGACAAAGTGCTATTTTGCATACTAGTAGTGAAGATATTTCAGACCTTGTCGATTATTAGATAACGGTGTTCGTGAGGGGAGACAAAGGGCATAATAGGAAGAATGGCAAGGTTGTTGCAGTGATTCACTTGACACCGGGTACACAGGGGAGCACACATTTATTTGGTTTCCTTGGTGACTAGCATACTTTATTGGAAAATTATTATATATTTTTTTATCTATGACTTTCAAACCTGTCCACATTCAGTGTAAATGCGAAACTAAATACATGAAAAGAATTTAATCCATTAGCTTAAAGAAGCAGTTAAGACCCTACAGTAAGAGTACAGTAATTAAGAGTAATTAACAACAAAGACAAAAGAAATTCATTTTGATACACTTGGAGGGGAAATACGACTAAATTAGAACTAAGAATACCATTAGTTTACAACTTAAATAATGATGAGTAAAACAAAATTAAAATCATATTAATCAAACAGTTTCTTCAGAGGAAGATGATCTAGTACAGTGCCCGATTTCAGAGGAAAGAAAATGGAAATACATCATACTGTATGTTTCAGGCACAGTTGTGGTGTTTGTGGAAAAGAAAATAATAGAAAGCATTTACATTTCTGTAGCACATTTGATTAAAATGGATGAGCCCTGGTTTACTTGCAATCACCTCCAGCCTTGGTTTGAAAAGGCTAGGAAAACAATCTTTGGCAAAGTAGGTTAATCTTACACTGAAGATGGGGAAAAAGTCTAACCTTTAACTGAAGAAAGTTTTTGGTGAGGAAAAAAAAAACCCTTATCACAAATACATCCCATGTTTACATGAGGGAAAATATGTGTAAAAGATGATATTTTTTTGAAATTCTTTTTCCCCCAGTAATTCTAGCGATTGCTTCTGTAGTGTCAGAGCAGTGAAGAGATAAGGATGCATTTTTAGGCTTTTACAGTGTTTACCAGAAACAGGAACAGAGACTATGCTAAGAGCTGCGATGCCAACTAGACCTTAGAAATACCGTGGGGAGCATAACAGCACATGCGGTAAGATAATACGTAAGATAAACTGAAAATATAGAAGTTAAATGCAATGTTAAAAGAGACGTTAACAGGATTGAAGTGCAGCAATCAGAAACAAAACAGGAACATGTGATCCATGGTTGACGCAATGGTTCATTGGAGCTGTAGTTTACAGGAAAATGAAAAATCTTCAGGAACCCAACACTGTATATAATTATATATAACTTAATTTAATCAAATACTTGTAAAAACCCACCACTCTCTAGCTATTTTTACAGATGTTTATAAATAATTAAATAGCTCACTGCTTAATACTTGTCAACACCTACACCAGTAAAAATTCATTATGAAGTAGTAATATATGCATTATTTCTTCTTATAAATATGAATATTTCACTTTTCTAACCACATTTATAGGCGCTTGCATTGCACGAGGAACTACATCCACATGCACCTGTTTGTGTCCTTCATACTACGTGCTATAAGCATCTTCGTAAAAGACCGGGTGGTGCACACCAGTGCTGGCCTTCAGGAGTTTGATGATGTGCTCATGAATAACCTCACAAACGCAGTGGATGTGTCACCAGTGAACACCTCTCAGTATGTGAGTAATGTTAAACCTGTGGAAATGATACTTTAAACTTTAAAGCCATCACATACTTACTTTTGTTGCTTATATAAACCTGACACACATCATGATAGGTTTGAAAAATTTTATACCCCATGTGGTTTCCACTTAAACGGATTGGAATAAATACCAAGACAAGCACAATGCTTTTCAGGATTAATTACATTGGAGGCTTATAAATGAAATTTCTCACATTTTTGATTCTGTCCCTTAATTCATACCATTATGTTGTTGCTTTACTGCACCTTATTTCAGTTTTACAAAACATCATGTCCAGTTTCATGGTAGATTAGAGACTGCGCACAGCAGACCACATTTCAGTTAATGGATTAATATATCCATATATATCTATATCTATCTAGACTAGACTGGATAGACTTCAATTTACATGTGCAGCCTCTAAGCTTTTCAGGTCGTAATATCTATAATAAATCGAAATAAACCAGCTGAATAAATTTACAAAATAGTATCACTGTATGATATTACATCACATTATCCATAATCCAAATCCTGTCTCATATTAGATCAAATATTCAGGCAGCTAAGGTTCTAGGTTGTTGATTTGATAATCGAAGGATCTGGGTTTGAGCCTCGCCGTTGGTGGGTTGCCACACCCCATACTACGCCTGCATAAAATAGGAGGGTTGCGTCAGGAAGGGCATCTGCCATAAAATCTGTGCCAAGTTGTGTGGATCGGATGCAATGCAACCACTTGATGAGAGCAGCCAAAAGGAAGAAAGAATAAAGATAACTACACTTATTGTAGTTTTGCTGAAAAATATTTTATACATTGGCTTTGACATGTTCATATTTTGTCTCAAGATAATGTTCCGTTACATTTTTGTGGATATATTTGTGTAATTGTTATCATCTGTAACTTGACTTAAAGTAACCAAAAACAACCAACCAACCAACTACCCAACCTAACTAACATAACAAACAAAACAGGAAAAAAAGTAAATAAAATTCTCATTTAAATTACAACCTCGGGTGCAAATTAAAGGTTATAAAAAATCAATTAAAAAATAAACTTTTATCAGTTTATTTAAAACTGATGAAGCTGAATCAGACAGGCTTAAACTGCATACTGTTATTAATGTAAATGATCTCACCAGAAAATTTCACCCCATAACACTAGAGGTCATCATTACCAGAAATCTAGTCTACTTTCATGTCAGCTGAAATCCCACCTAATACACATTGCTTTCTTATGGCGGCATGTACACATCGCATGGCTCACACATTTGTGCTTATTTACGCACTGTTCTCCTGCATGCTTGCACGATTCATCTACAACTATTTTCACCTTTGGACAGATACCACTGGAGCTTGTAAGGAAGCCGCAACATAGCAAGCCCTTTATCCAGACCTGGGCATTTTAAGGCCCGCGAAAGGTTGCTTGGAATTAAGAAAATAAAACCTACTTTCAAAATTTTGCATAAATAACAGATGTGCTTCA
>JAQMYL010000035.1:7298708-7308900 GCA_030014365.1 Clarias pachynema
CCAAATGAGGATGGGTTCCCTGTTGAGTCTGGTTCCTCTCAAGGTTTCTTCCTATTACCATCTTAGGGAGTTTTTCCCTGTCACTGTCGCTGTCGTCCTCGGCTTGCTCATCAGGGACAGTCTTATCATTTTGATTGAATTGAATTGAATACGAAATGCATGAGTTTAACCTGTTAGATAAGCAATCTGAACCAGCCCCAATTAGATATGTCAGCTGTTTGCATGCTACCACTAACAAGACTGCAGTATTAGTCATTCAGTAATAATAAAAGTCTATAGCAGCTACCTGAGCTAAATTTATAGGACATTTTTAAAGAGGTTCATAGGATTCAGAATATACAATGACCTCTATCCATGCATTAACTACTGGGCTAAAAGTGTCTGATATGACTATTCCAATGTCATGCATTATCCCAGTAAGTAAATGAGAGATTTTCATTTAATTAGTATATATCGTGCATTCAGTACAGATCTTCTTTAAACGGCATACAGTCAAGAGTAATAATATCGTAGAAGAATATTTACCCAAAATGCATTTGCTTAGAGAATGTTGTAAAACATTACTGTACTGATTTGTCCTTTAACAATGAGTCTTACATATTTATTGTGAAAACTGGAGTTCTACTTCAATATTGAGGTCAATGTCAAGCAGTTTTTCCCCACAGACCGATGTGCATATAATATTAGCACTCCTCAATAGTTCATTACGTGTTCTGGGTTATGAAAAAACATTTTCCACTGAATAATAAGTAACATACTGTATATTAGACTAGCTGCAAAATAAGGAATGTGACCCATCACATCAAATCAGGTATTATATTGCATTTTGGGTGATTTGAGATATGCATATTCTCAGATTCCTGGGTCAATAAGCTCCATTCTAAACCAAATTTATGTGATTTTTTTTTTAATGAGGAGAGCCTTTGAAAACCTGGTCAAAATCCTATTTTAAGAATATTTAAGCAAACATTTTATGACAAAGTATTATTTTGACACCAGGTTTTTGTCTGCTAACCCTAAAAATAACTTTGCCAGCTTGGGCAGTGTTGGACAAGTGTTTTAAAAATTATGTGTTAAAGATTGCATATTTCTCAATTCAGCTAAAGGATGAGGAAGACCTTTTGCCAAAATTTTACATTTCACCAACTACACTCTATTGGCCAAAGCACAAAACTAACCTATATGACTTAATACATGACTTGATATGAAGGGTCACAAATGTGAATTTTATTTTATTTTAAATAATGTGCATTGTTTAAATTTAAATATTGCTTTAAAGAGTACATGGTTAAGGTTTTCCAAAAAATCCATTTATAAACCTATTTACCTTTCCTCTAGCAAGAAATATTTTTAACTGCTGAAATTTATAAAGAATCAGTGGAATTTGTCTCTGGCAACCCAAATGTCCCTATTTCCTTTTTTTTCTTGGAGGTAAATGTAATTCATAAGATCATAAGCCTTTTTATCAGATACCTCCAAGAAGATTTTTTTTTTTAGAGTATATATTGTCCATTTATACAAGTCAGCCAGGAAAATGTGAGGTACTGAATGTGAAAAATGACACAAGTAATGGGTGGGAAAAAAATATCACTTAAAACCTGAAATGATTCTGAGAACATACTGTCCCTACCACTTTCTGTTTGAGTAGATTGTCAAGCAATATGAACAAAAATCAAAAATTTCAGAACAACATGTTTTCTGTTTTTAAAAAAAAATTTTTTTAGAAACATCGAAACATTTTTAATAACAAGCTGAAAATTTTTTTTTTTTTTTAATTGTGGTGAACTAAAGCTATTTTTTTTTTACTAGGTTAAGAATTAGTATAGATCCATATTTAAATTAAATCATTAAATAAATTAAAGAATATGAAAAAAACATCTCCAAACAACCTAACAGTGGTTGTTTAGAAACAGAAGTTTCTGTTTCTAAATTTCAAATCTCAACCCCAATGTAAAACCTGTGGTCTGAACTGTAAAGGACCTTGGCATGCAAAACCTTAAAATATTAAGTAGATAAAAGTTCAAAATAGTGGATGTCCAAGAGTCACTACATATATTTCCAACATTTAAGATATAAACATTATGCTACAGTAGAAAGCGTATTACATTTAGGGAAAAAAGGATGACCCTCACTTATATATGTTTGATCACTGGCAATATATTTAAATAAAATTTTGATAGTATCACAATTTCATTATTTTGATTTACATATTATTTTATTTATAGAAAAGTATTTAAAATATTACAGTTGGCTGAATTGTTACAATGGATTTCTGTTATGATTTCCTGCAATACAAATGTGCTACAGTTGCCTTTATCACTCCACATACAGTACAGTGTGGCATGAAACAAATTGTTGCATTTCATCATTGTAAAGCAGTGGCTCCTAATCCCATAATCCCGTAAGTACCACAAACACAACCCTTTTTATGTTCAAACATAAAAAATATTCTAACAACCTGCCTAAAAAATAGCTTATTATTGAGGCCTTTAAATGTTTTGTCAGTATTATAGATAGGAAAAAAAAAAAGTGTATAGCCTGCAGTTGTGATGAACCTTGAGGAAACTTTGGATGTTAACACAAAATGGAGAGCAAGATATGGACATGGACATTTCAAGTGTTTTATAATCTAAAAAAAATTAAGCATGCTGATTCAATTTGAGAAAACATCATCGTATTCATCCGTTAATTTGTTCATTCTTTAGTGCTTATTTTTACTTTGTAACCTTGATTATTAAAAAAAAGGTATTGCTAAGAGCAAGTTCCACAGGCAGGGAAAAATGACATAGTATATTGTATAATTTGGCAATCAACATTAGGTTAAGGCATTTTCAGATTGCATAGTCTTCAGTTCCATTTTGACATTGAGTTGAAGGATAAGTGCTACTTTAGCATTAGAACCCCCCATTAGGGTGCACTTTAGTGTCCGTGGCCATTAAATATCTTTTTCCTGCACCAAATTTCTGATCAATGAACCCATCAATGTGTGTGTTTGTGAGAGATAAAAAAAAAAAAGTTTAAATACAAAGTTATCATTGCAAAGCAAGGTCTCCCAAATGTAATTCCAAAGGCACATGTTTTCTTTTTGATTTTCATTTAATTAGTATATATCGTGCAGTTACTTCATTCCTGATCATGTTTTATACTGTTTAGACTTGACTGAGAATCACTCTGCGCACTGAGAGTCACATGTGCTTGGAAAAAAATAATTATGAATATTAATAGAGGCAGCATTGTGACTCAGTGGTTAGCACTGTTTTCTCACACCTTCAGGGTTGGAGGTTCAGATTTTGCCTCCAGTCCTGTGTGTGTAGTTTGCCTGTTCTCCCCATGCTTTGTGGGGGTCCTCTAGGTATTGTACTATTGTGTGTGCTTGTGCTTTGCAATGGGTTGGTAACCCATCCATGGTATACCCTGCTTGGTGCCCCTGTACAGGATAAGTGGTGTATATCATGGATGAATAGATGGATGGTTGGACTTTAGTAAAATCATTTGAATAAGACATTTCGTAGGTGTGCATCACTTAATGTATGTTAATCAAAGGTAAATCATTATTGTCAGACTACAGATTCTCTTATAGCATTTACGTTTTTTTTTTTTTTTCCTTTCTTCCACTAATTTGATAAATAATATTATCGTTTTGGACTGTTTTCCAGCCACTCAGTGTTCAGTTTAATTACAAAAGCTGAATTGAACAGATGAAAAAATAAGCATATATTTCACATAATAATGATTGAGGTGGTGGTTGTGTTTTTACTGTTGAAAAAAGGCAGTACTAATTTAGTCATCATCTTGCCTGCCAGCATATATATCCTGTATTCACTTAAGCTTTATTGAAAAATGATGAGTCTCTGCCCTAAGGCTGTATGTTTCTGCAGAAATATTTTTTCCCAATAAGGAGGTGGAAATTGGAGTACACTAAAATTATTTAACATGTGGTTGAGGAGAGACATAGAAGAATGACATGGCTGGCTAAATTAACTCCATTTTAATGTGTTTTTTTATTAGGTATAGACTTGAGGATGTCTGCTGGGCTTGGTGAACAGAAAATCTCTACCTTTTATTCATTATAAGCAGTGAGTTCTTTAAAATAGTGTGTTTAATTACAAAATAGCTATAAAGGGTTTGTGGCTGCAAGAGGCAACATGCCACATGACATGCAATCATATGAATAAATAAATTAAACTTTAGGGTTGTCAATGTTAATGTGCTAACACATATAATTAATCTAGAAATTTTAACACGTTACTACTGTAGGTTCTATGTTTTTGTTTGTCTTTCGACTGCTTCCGTCAAAGGGTAGCCACAGCGGACCATTTGATCCGCACAACAACTTGGCACAGGTTTTACGCCTGGCACAATCCTCACATTTTATCCCAGTTCATTCATATTTTATGAACCTTGCTTTGTGCACTGGTGGGCAGTCATGTAGGAACAGGAAGGGACAATCCCCAAACTGGATTTTTTCACTGGAATTAAGGGAGCGAGCACAACAACTGAAAAACAACACCGCAGCAGTTCCAACATGACCAGTGCACAAAGCAAGGTCCATAAGGACATGGATGAGTGAGTTTAATGTGGAAGAACTTGACTGGTCCTGACCTCAACTCGATAGGACACCTTTGGGATGAATTAGAGCAGAGACTGTAATCTCAGGAATCAGTGTCCGACCTCATCAATGCGCTGCTGAAGAAATGTCAAATATTCCCATAAACACACTCCTAAACCTTGTGGAAAGTCTTCCCAGAAGGGTTGTAGCTGTTATAGCTGCAAAGGGTGGGCCAACATCATATCAAACCCTAGGATTAAGAATTTGATGTTACACAAATTCATATGCATGTGAAGGCAGGCGAGCGAATACTTTTGGCAATATGGTGTATATACTGTACAGTGCACATACAGGTTTGTATATTTTATTCACCTATTTCACCTTATGTTACAGTTTTATATTAAAGTAGAAAATGTTACGATGTAATTTATCTTGGGTTTATTTTCTACTTCACAAAAACTTTAACATTAACTTTTTTTTTTTTTTTTACAGGTGTGTGACTTTTTTTTATATTAACTGTATATGGTGCGAAAGTAATGTGAAGATCTTGAAAAATAATAAATGAAATTCAATAACCAGTGACAGCAAAGCTGCTATCTTCCATATTTATTCATGAAAAAATCTTTGAGATCCTTTAGTTAAATCTTGTAATGTGGAGGGTGTCATGAATGAAAGTCAATTCAAGACAAAAAGAAACGGAAAGTGATTCTGTCATATAGCATTTATGATGAAATAAAATCGGAATTTAAGTACACCGTTGGAGATGTATACACATGTCCCTCATTCATTTTTTTATTTATTCATTCATTCAGTATTTGACTCCATTCAGTTTTGAATCACCGCTCAATTACCGGAAAATACCTAGTATGAGGCAGGGACACAGGCGCAATGCACACAGCCGCACACATGCGCAAACATAGACATACACACATACACTCACACACATTTGAACCTAGGGGCAATCCAACTACAGGCATGTATTCAGGACGTAGGAGGACACTCACGCAGACCCAGGGAGTGAACACACAGACTATGACCCAGGCTTAGGATCGATGACTATCACAGTAAAACAAAATGACATTTTCTATTGATTTTATCGATTTGTCCTTTAAGGACAAAAGCCCATAGAACAGGTTTTAGTTTACTTTTCAGCCTCTTACTGTGGAAATAAAATAAATCAGTGTGCCATGACAGTCCTTTCTTGTGTGTTAAAATTGTGATATTGTTTTATATTGATGTTTTTCTTGCATTTCCAGATAGGTTGTAAAGTGACAGTCCTTCTGTTCATCTACTTTCTGGCAACAAACTACTACTGGATCCTTGTGGAAGGCTTGTACCTACATAGCCTCATTTTTATGGCCTTCCTGTCAGACACTAAGTACCTATGGGGCTTCACTCTGATCGGATGGGGTGAGTACAGAACATGGCATTTCTACTTATTCAGCTGTTCTGTGAGACTGATTTTATTGATGTTGGACAATTCAGATGAGAGCTTAAGCCTTGCCATTATATTGTGGCTGTTTCTTTATTTCACTAGAAGACTGATATGTAGTGCCTCTAGTTCTACTTTCTGCTAATGCTAGAGTAAGATTTATATGCTGTATTATTAATAAAAAGTTTTACACTGCACCAGAAAAACATAAAGAAAAGTTACCATGTTACCAATTACATTTCTTGGTTTCAAAAAGATGATTGTTAATATTATTTAGTAGAAGTACTACTTACAGTATATGCTTTTCTGCTCTTATGTATAAATGTGCACCGCAAATTGGTATAATACAGTAGTTAAAGTGGAGTACTGTTTAAAAACCATGTATATCACCTGTATATTTAACAATTATTTCTTCTTTTTTGGATTTTACCATTGTATAGGAGATTTTAAGGTGTTTTTCTTCATCTTTTTAACTTTACTGCTAGTCAATAACATGTGGTATAACCTATACTTTGTAGTCTATCATGCGAAGTATCATCGAGATGCTGCATAAATCTGTTGTCATGTAGCATATTGTAAAACATTCATTAAATACATTTTGAAGCAGCATACATTTCTTATTAGTGCCCCACTGTAATTATAGGATGGTTAAACGGTGTAAATAGCCCTGAAGCCTTAAAGCTCCTGGGTTCGAACTTCAGTATTTGGTTACTGTCTCTGTAGACTTTCTGTTCACTATTTATTTCCATGTGGTTTTCCTCTGGGTTCTCCTGTTTCCTTTCCAATAAAACATGCCAGTAGGTGGATTGAAGACTTTCAGTTGCCCCTGGGTGTAAATGTGTGTGTGTACAATCGCCTACACAGACCTAAATCTGTGCTAGGTAAAAGAGCAGCACCATGATACTGTGATTTCTGATTTAAGAAAAAAAGGGAGAAAGACAAAAGGAAAGAAATCAAGGAAACAATTAGGGAAAAAATAAGGATAAAAAGAAATGTTAAGTAAAAGAAATAAAAAGAAAATCTTTTTTTCCCTAAAAAAAACATAGGGAAGAAAGGGAGCTCAGAATTACAGAGAAAGTAGAAGATTAAGTAGAAGAAATAAAATTGATGTAGGACTAAAGAGAAGGTTAAAAAAGTTTGTGCGTTTGCTAGGTTTTGGTTAAACGTCTAGCCAGTCAACATGCATTTCCTCTTCCACCATATTCTTTCACTTGGCTCTATAAGTGATATACTGTATTGTCCATTTGGGAATACTGTAGGCCCTATACTGCATGTGTGCCCAAATCAAACTCTGAGGCCTATAAGGTTGCCTGTCTGTCTGACTGTCCTACATACATCTATTCATATTTTTATATATTTAGAATTTAATTACATTTATTTTTCATCATTATATTTATAACACCAACCACCAATATTACACCAGATTTTTTAGCTAAAGAATGATTTAAAAAAAAAAGTTACACATTACAAACACTTGCAGCAAGCAGATTGATTATTAACATACAGTACAACGCAGTGGTCTTGATCCACCACTCATTTCTTCATATTTTTCTTCCAAAGAGACATACTTTGTACTATATAGATATATATATAGTATTACAGTATATATACTGTACTACATATAAGACTATACATACTTTATAAGGATTTATAGATATTTGTTATATTTATCTTTTTTTCAGATATACTTTTTTATGTTGATATAATCAGCTAACACCATTTACAGTAGTAGGAGTTACAGTACTTCTCTGTGCTTGCAGGTACAATACAAATGTACAAATCACATCGTAGGCATTGTAGAGAAACACCACAGAAAAGCTTCAACAGGTTTTTTTTATTTATTTATTTTTATTACTTATTCACATATAAATAAATGCATAATAAAGCGTTAATTTAAGTTTATTTCTCTGCTGCACTCCAAACAGGGCAGAGGTTGAAGTCAACTTTGATATGTAGAATCACTTTTAGAAAAGTTAATTATGGGCTTAATCATAAGCATATTTATTGTTAAAACAAATGGTGTCAATTGTACCAGCTGTGTAATTGGTCTTGTATAACAGAAAATAGGCAGTTTGCAAGTCAGAAGTATAATTGTTTGGTGATAATGAAGCACTATAATGTCGATTCTCTGTATGGTAGTTGCCTAAATGAGTGCACTTAGCAGGAAGCATGGTGAGACAGTGATGTGACATAACAGGGCTGTGTTTCACAACAAAGAATAAAAATATATTCAGAAGATTCACACTCTAACCTGGTAGTCCATTTCCTGAGTGTATCTAATAGTACTATCTTATTCAAAAGTTCAATAATCCAAATCCTTAACTTTTTTTCATATGGGATCTGGTAAATAACTGTCGTCCTATCTATATACATACAAACCTACAATGAAAAGAAATGCACATTAAAAAATAGCTTAGGGTTCATACATAATTTGATTATACGGTAATGCCAGTAAACACCAGGTACTGTACATCAGAATAAACTAGACATGATAATTAACTGTTTGTGAAAAAGCATGCAAATTATGCTGTCATAAGTACAAGCATATGACTGTTTCAATTTTCAATATAGGCCACTGCAATATTGATTAGGCAACGGCACAGCGGTTAGGTGGTTAGCACTGTCGCCTCACACCTCCAGGGTTAGGGGTTTGAATCTTGGCTGTGTTCATGGAATTTGCATGTTTCCCCAGTCATTGAAGGGATTCCTCTTAGTAGTTCGGTTTTCTCCCAGTTGTGTTGCATGTACTGTAGGCTGATTGGCATTACAAAATAGGTCAAAGTTGATTGGGTGTTTGGATGTGTGTTATGGTCCCCTGTAATGGGTTGGCCTGTCATCCCGTGTGTACCCCGTCTTGTTCCCTAAGTTCTGGGATATGCTTCAACCCCCCATGACCCTAAACAGAATAAGCGGTATACTGTAAATCATTGTGTATTATTTTGGCATGTTTCCTTTCATTATTCATTTATTTTGGGGCAAGCAGAAATGCATGGCGAATCAGGATGAAACAAAAATTTTTTTTAAGCGAAATAATATAAAAGGAAAAGTGATAAAGTACAAAAAATAAGTTGTAGAAAATTTAATTATGCAGTCAACAAGGTGGAACACAAACAAGAAAAATCAACCCAAATGCACACAGAGCAGGTGAAAAAAATAAGGCAGTCCAAAAAATCCCAGAAAAGTAGATCCTCCGAGGAGAGGAAAAAAACTTGGCAGAAAATGTCACAGCAGAAAGGTCAAATATTAACACCGAAATGAACTTTCAATCTCTATTTATACTAGTGCAGGTTGAAAATAAAGTGTGTGCCAGACATAAGAGTCAGGTGTAATGCTGGTGATATGTACAGAGGGTCAACTGTGTGCTATAGATGTTTCTGCTGGCAGATTGTTTGGACAAATATATCCAAATGCATCTCTATTTGAGTCCACCAGGATTTGGTTCTGATATTTGGGCTTGTAAGACAGATGCTTCCAGGGACAGAAGGAGACCACAAAAACTTAGTGTTTTTAATAGTGTCAATGTGGCTTGTTTCAGAGGTCTTGTTGTCATGTCGTACTGCCCACTCTCCAGCCAATGTCTCCACTCTTTTAGACCCAATTTGATAATAAGTAGTTTCCGATCTTCCAACCTATAGTTGCATTTAGCCTAAGAAAGTTTGGGTAAAGTCAAGACGCAAGTGTATGTCTTACCCATGGCTGATCATTGCAACAATATGTCTCCCACACCCATTTTGGATGCATCTACCTCTACTACAAACAGTCAATGTGAGTGTGAGTGCTAAAGTGAACCTCTTCAGCAATTCAAGTGCTTTCTGGATGTCCTTTATTCATATAAACCATTTAGGTGAATGTGATGTGGCTGCTACAGATCTAAAATCTCCAATGAATCTGCTATAGAGAAATATATAATCTTGTACCTGTTTACCTGATCTGGATTGTGGCCATTTAAGAGCAACAGAAATGTTGGCTTCTAATTATAAGATCAGGGACAAAGAGCCTAAAACCCAAGCAGTGCTAGAGGATTGGAGGGTGCAGACATGGTGCAGTGTAGGGTGTTATTAATGTTAAAGACAGATGGGTGTCATGTGTCACGTCTGTTTCCACTACCCGTTTGTTTATTTATTTATTTATTATTTTTTTTCCCACGCTGTCACTTCCCCACGTGCCCATGTTTCTCCCCAGCCTGTCATTTATCCTTTCCCACGCCCCTG
>JAQMYL010000035.1:7312481-7323101 GCA_030014365.1 Clarias pachynema
GCCCTAAGTCTCCTGGGATAGGCTCCAGGTCCCCGCGACCCTGAATAGAGGATAAAGCGGTATAGAAGATGACTGACAATTTCTTCTTTGCTGCTGCAACAAAGAAATTTCTCCGCTGTGGGACATATAAAGGGATATCTTATCTTATCTTATCTTATCTTATCTTATCTTATTTCAGGTGTACCTGCCCTCTTTGTGTCAGCCTGGGCAATCGTAAGGGCAACAGTGGCAGATTCCAGGTGATGCTCTTTTGTATACTCAATGGTGAAAATAATCAGCAATTTCACATTACTTAATGTCAAAATGGCAAAAGGCTAAGCTTAAGCATGCTGAAAAAGTAATTTCTTACATTTATGTATATGTATTATGTATGAGTTCAATACAGGGTATAATCTTAGGCAGATTATACGTATGTATGTATATATTATTATTTGCAGTTTAAGGGGCTCCTTTCTCAGACTACTTGAGAACTAGCTGGGTTAGATAGCTCAAGGATTTAATTAGGGCTTATGAATAAGACCACTGACAATCAAAGGAAAATAAATGAATACAATCATCAACTGCTTTTTTATGTAAATGAACATCTTTGCTGATATGCCTTTTAGACTCCTGGTCTTTTGTATGCTCAGTGGTGAAGATTTTCACATTATTTTATGTCAAAATGGCTAAAGGCTTAGCTTAAGCATGATGAAAAAGTAGTTTATGACATTTATGTGTATGTATTATGTATGAGTTCAATATAGGGTAAAATAATATATATAAATATATATTATATATTTATATATAATTATATATTTATATATTTAAAAATTTATTAAGAATATTATTTTTTTTCTGCAATCTCATTTTTACTTGCCATGACATTTTTTTTTACATTGTCTGATACAAATGCTGCATGTTTTCCCGTGTGTAAAGAGATGCAAATATATTTTACTTAGGCTTTCTGCCATTCATTTGTTCATGCAAACGATTGCTGAAATCAATTGTTTACACTCCATCAATCTTACCTAGATGAAATGAGATATTGAGTTATTAGTCATATGTATTTAACATATTACCTGTAATAATTTCAGTTAAATCTAAACAAACGCAGCATCAGCATTTTAAAAATCTGTTTCAATGATGAGGATACCTAAGGAAAGGGATTTGTTGAGAGGTTGTGTAATATACAATAGTTTGTGTCTAGCTAACAGGAATTGACTTGCAGTTTTTATGTTGTTATATGGTACAAAACTTTTTGTCTAAAGTCTCCTTTGAAGAAGAGTGTAGTTATCAAAATTAACATAGTTAGACACTTGTATGTATTTGAGTTCATAATTACAGCCAGTGAATAAGACAGTGTGATATGGTTCGCATACATAAAAGACTCCCTTCAAAGATATTCTTTTAATGTGAAGCATAATCGTCTTTGAAGGGATAATTAATCCCCAGAGCTCAATGCCACAGCTCAGAGTGAACATTTATAACGGGATTAGGGATGCCAGCATAGTTTATAGTATAGCTGGAGTGTGTCTTTGCAGTACACACACGTTTTCTGTACTCAAACAATTTCCTTACTTTTATAAACACCTACCAGATTTTAAACAGCACCTACAGTGTTTCTGCAGTTCAACTTTGATCAACTGATCACTTTTAAATCTGTGATAATAATAATGAATAATAATCTTTTAATGAAAAATCTATTGCTCTCTGCTATCTTCTCTTTATCTCTGTTTTCGCATGCCCTCCTTGATTCACACACTGACTTGGCTCCCGTTTCCTCTCCACATTATCTACTCTGTTTTTCAAATCTCTGGCTTCCTCCGTAGATGCTGGGAGCTAAGCGCAGGCAACATCAAATGGATCTATCAAGTCCCTATCCTGACAGCCATTGGGGTAAGTGTGGAAGAAATGTCACACAAGTAATCAACATTTCTTAAGAAGCTTCTTACGAGTGTGCCTGCACAAGAGCTGAAAGGTTGAGGTAGGCTTGCATAAGACATAGGAAATTGCCTGCTTTTACCCAAATGTTATTTTTCTCCCCACCAACTGTGAGCCTAAAGCTCCTGATAGGCAAGTGAATCAGATATTAAAGACATCAGCGACTTTACTGTGTTTAGATGTGTTTCTCTGTGAGACAAGTGAAATAACAATTAATAAGATTACTAAATCAGGACAGTGGGGAAAAAATACTCACTGAAAAAGACAGAGCCATCATACAAAGATCTGCACAGTTTTCTAGGACTACTTAAGATAGATAAAGACAGAAAGCATAATCTGTCTTTGTGTGGTGTGATGTGAAGCAGACTGAATTGTTATCCTCTATATACAGTACAGTAAGTGTTATACCACATTACTATGCAAATTATTAAAATTTTTACAATCGTGGCCAAACGTTTTAAGATTGACACAAATATTAATTTTCACAAAATCTGCTGCTTCAGTGTTTGTAGATCTCTTTGTCAGATGTTACTATGGTATACTAAGTTTATTTACTTATGATGAATGGTAGCGCTCACCTTTTCTTCTCTGAACAAGCTTTTTTCCGGATGCCACAAACAATCAGAAAGGGGATTCATCAAATAAAATGACTTTTCCCCGATCTTCAGGAGTCCAATCCCTGTTTCTTATGCAGAATATCAGTCTGTTCCTAATTTTATTTTTTTTTCTGGAGAGAAGTGGCTTATTTTCTGCCCTCCCTGAAACTGTATGAAGTTGAGTGCTACCATCAGTCCTGTTTCATGCCAAAAGCAAAATATCCTGAATATTCAGAAGCAAGCCCACACATGAATGGTTTCAGGATATTTTGCATATCCTGAAACCATTCATGTCTAGGGTCGCTTCTCAGCCAAGACAGTGGGCTCACAAAACACAGCCATGAATAAAGAATGGTACAAATACAGAGGCACCTAAGTGATAACTAAGTAGCGCAGGGAACAAAAAGTCTACATTTTGGGTCCATGGCAAGGAAATTTCCCAGACCTAAATCCCATTTAGAACTTGTAGTCAATCTTCAACTGGCAGACAGGTGGACATACAAAACATTAATGAATGACAATAAGAGGGCTTTTTTATGTTCTTTCTTAAAGTTAAGAAGACAGAAGCTTATTAGAGATAAAAGAAAGCACTAAAAGTGGAGATCCTTACTTTAGAAATTGGATAAATGCCACTTAACAAAAAGCTTCATTGCATTTTTCTTTATGAAATAATAGAACTTTTTTAAACTTTTAAACATGTCAGCCATACCAGATTCAAGATTCAAGGTTCAAAGAACTTTATAAATCCCAGAGAGAAATTGCTTTGCCTTATTGTAGTTGCTCACTGTTCAAAAGGGAAAAAAAGAAATGAATCACATCAACACGGTTACAATGACTGGATAATTTAGGAACAAGTTCAAACTGTTTTATACGGGATTAAACGTGGTGTGAAATGGAATGACAAATACTGCATGTGATAGTGTCCATTTTCTCATTTCTCATTGAGTGTGAGAAATAGGACAAATTGTAAGTTCACAGTGTATTATCAGTGATAACGTGCTGTAATTTTACAGTGAGCATTGAATGAGAATATTGTTAATAAATAGATTTAAATAAATGCAAATATTTTACATCCTTTTAAGTCCTTGTAAGTGAGCCTTTACTATAAAAAAAAATGTAACATTTAAAAAAATGCATTAATGTACATTCTGTCATTCAAGTTACAGCTCAAACTGAAACTGCTGTTAAAGAAAATGTATTACTCTTCTGGCTAATCAGAATCTAGAATTAATTAGAACTGCAGGGTGGTACAAAATGTAATTTATGTAGTTCAATGGCCTGAAGACATGTTCTAAAGATCAGTTTGTCTTGGGGTTGTACATAAGTGTGCACACACAGCCCCAACACACACACACACACACACAAACACACACACACAAAGATTAAGAGGGTTCAAATAAATTACCCAGGAGTTGCGCACTAGGGGTTGTTGTTTTTCCTCTACACCATTTAGCAGTTAAATGCAGAGTAAAGCTTTAGGTCTGCTCTTAAAAGGGTTGGAATTGTCAGAGGAAATTGGCTGGGAAAGCCCTTGCGGTGGTCTTTACATGCATTTGGTATCTTTTGTCAGCGTCGTAAAAGGTCAGATTGGGCATCAACTAACTGCATGTACGTCTATGGTCCTATAAGGTTATAATAGAGGTCAGAAATTCCGATTGCAGCACAGGCCACAGCAGACATTACCAGGTGCACCAAATGCAACAGCTGTCAGAGGTGGCGGGAAGCTGGGCAGATAGAGGACCCAAAAGCAGCCTCGGTGCAGGAGTGTTCAGAATGAGGGCAATAAAAATAAAGTTCAAAGTCAAATGAGTCTCTTAGTTCAACAAGGCTGAATGAGAGCCAATAAATCCATTCACACCTCCGCATAAGGAGCCTGATAGAGTCATTTCAAAGGACACACAGAAAAGATCAAAGACAGTAAATCCACTCATGCTTCTGTGCTGCTAGTCTGAAGAAAGGCGATGAAATCAAAATCGCGGGGATCAAAAGTTAATAAATCCACCCACTGCTTTGTGAGTCCGAAGCAACTGGCAGTCGTGAAACCCAAAAACACAAAACAGAGATCAAAGTCAATTAATCTGCTCATGCTTCCACATTGTGAGTCTGACATTCAACATTAAAATTAAAAACATTAATAAATCCACTCACACTTTGGTCCAAAGCTAATGGCAATTGAGAAATCTAGAAACACAAGGCAGTGATCAAAGTCAATTAATCCACTAATACTTCTGCATTGTGTGTCCGAAGAAAAGGGCAATCGTGAAATTTACAGACGCAAGGCGAGAATCAATGTCAATAAATCCATTCACGCTACTTCTTTACAAGTCCCAAGCAAGAGACAGTCGCAAAATCCAAACAAGCAAGGGTCAGGAGGCAAAGAAATCCCAAAGTAACAAGGTCAGTAAATTACAAATTGCATGAGATGAATTCAGGCTCAAAGAACGAGAGCAGAGTCGAGATACACCGAGCATCAGAACCAACAATAATGGGCTGAATGGGCTTTGAAATCACACAATTATCAGGAAGTGAGTAGGAGCTGATGCCATGCTTACTGTATATAGCTAGATGCTAAATTAACAGAATCAGAAACAGGTGATAGTGGAGACTGTAGAGACTAGATGGTAGAAACACTGTTAAACATACCTTTTGTTATTATAAAATAATATGAAAGTAAAGAAACACACAATGATAAATGATAGATTAGCTGCTAGCGCTGAAGGCTTAATTGGTGATAAACAGTGAACACTAAGCCCACCCCCACAGGTCTGAATTGAAAGATGTCTTTTCATATATACATATATTCATTGACAGTGCAGTGTAAATATTTTAACTAATTGCTTACAGTACCACTTAGACCAGGGGTATCAGAAATGCACATAAATGTTGTATATAGCAATCGAGGTGGCAAATGCCATGATTTTGTTTTCTTTTTTAGGCTCAAATAAACTTATTGTACTTTCAATATATCCGTGCGAAGAGCCAGTAAGGTCTGAATTATGACTGCTGTGAAAATCTTCTCTAAATAGTTCTCCACTTCATAGTGAGGCTTTATATTCTCTAAAATTGAGTCTATTACTGGGTTCCCCTTGGTGCACTTGTGCACATGTGTGATGCTGGGTATATCTGAGCACAGAGCGAAGGGAGCTTGGCTGGTTTGGAGAATCATTTATTGTATATATGTATATACTGTAGGACACACTGTATGTTAACAAGGTTTAAAAACACTAAAGAATAGACTTTGTTTTGACTAATGATTTTATATTCATTTTTGATATTCAATATTCTGATTCACTGAGATGTCTTCCATCTCAAATGTCCTTAAATCTTTTATAATTTGGTTTGTTTAATATGTATGCTCGGATTGCCAGTGTGCTATGTCTAGTATTTCTCATTAAGCGTGTCTGAAAGAGAAGGCACCTGCCTTGAGGTCATCATGCCTTTCTTACTGATACAGTAAGTCTGTTTTCTTATAAGGCAGCAGTTCTAACATGTTATAATACAAGCATCTATAATGGTATCAGTAAGGAACAAGCTTAAGACTTAAAGGCAGATTATGGCACCACTTTTCTAGGTTGTCAAAAATCACTAATGGTCAGTGACACCAAATCTCTCACATCCGCCATCTCTTTGGCAGTTATTTACAGGGTTGGGTTGCCAGTTCAATGCCCTATTGTATCTCAGTAACTGGCAGTGAAGGACCTTGCATACTGTAAAGGTCCAACAGTTGCATCCCTGCAGTGTCAGGGCTAGAACTGACCTTCCAAAACTTTAACCACTGAGCCACCTCTGCCCCCTCATTGTTGTATAGATACAGTAGCTTAAAAAACATCAACATGTTCTCTCCTTCTCTTTCTAGTGTTTTCTGTGTTACTGTCAAGGAATTGAACTCGCTCGTTACCCCACACCCACCTCCTGCCTCCTGTTGTTCCTCGCACAAAAAAGTTGTAAAATTGACCATGAGTCCTGCTGTGTAAATAATAAAATGTGCATCATGTACTGTATGTGAATACCATTCTACTTGAATAGTCAATACACTCTGCAAATGAATAACTTACAGAGAATGCATGAGGAAGAAACCTTGGGATGAACTAGTGACAGGGAAAAGTATTATTGTGTTTACCTTTTGCTCTCATCTCCTCACAATTAGCTGGTGGATAAACTGGGTTCAAGCATCTCCTTTGCATTACAGCTGTCATTGGCTGGCTATCATCACTGCTAATACTGTAGTTAAAGAGAGGCTCACACCCATTGCTGTGTTTTTGATCTTGGTACAGTGGTTTCCCCAAACTATGTCACATTCGGGGTGTAATTCTGCCTCATAGCCAGTGCTCCCAGGATAGCCTACAGATTGACCATCACC
Organism: Clarias pachynema; assembly: GCA_030014365.1. Taxonomy (NCBI): domain Eukaryota; kingdom Metazoa; phylum Chordata; class Actinopteri; order Siluriformes; family Clariidae; genus Clarias; species Clarias pachynema. The sequence continues at coordinate 7,319,358 of JAQMYL010000035.1, forward strand.
CTCACCAGGATAAACCAAGCAGTGTAGCTCTTCTTTTGGTTGCTCCCATTAGAGCTCGCAACATCTCTGAATCTGCAGATTTGATTTGGCACCAGTTTCATCCTGGATGCCCTTCCTGAAATGACCTGCACTTGGACATTTCAAATTCAAATTTTATATGTCACATACACAGCCATACACACTACGATATGCAGTGACATGCTTGATGTGTTTGCCCCCTTGTGAGAGAGATTCTCTTTCACGAGAAAGGCTGGGATGCTAACAAGGCACGAATATAAATCAAGTACTGCAGATACATTCTCTGAGAAAAATACTGTAATAATGGCAGTTTTTGCATTTCAGAGAACTCTGGTGCAATCTTTATTGCTTGACTTTTTAAATTATTCACTTTCATAGTTCATGGCTCTCTGTGACCTGATATGCAATTGCACGCAATCTCAGGCCACCTTATTGGACTACTTATGGTGATTAGACTGATATTAATTAATTAATTTGTTTCACGGGCCCAGATTTTGGTAAACATTGAATTTTCATTAACACAGTTCCCTTTCTTTTTCTGACTTCTAGTGTTTGTGTGACTAGATAAATAATATCTAAATTGATAAAGAATATTATTATTATTATTATTATTATTATTATTATTATTATTTAGGACTATCTTAAAAGATAATTAAAATACCACTATGTACAGGTGCATAAATAAAATCAGGTGAAAATGTGAAATAGTTTTTTGTTGTTGCAGCTGGTTTGATGCAAATTTTCTCAGTGAAGCTTTTGTACTACAAAGGACTTTAATTGTCCTGACACCAGTACCAAATTGTTTACAAAAAATACAGATGTTTAATAGAACACAGAGAAACTCCTCAGAAAGGACATACTCAAACACACATGCAGGCAACTGGAAAAATGTGTGCATATTATGTTTCAATATTGCTGCATGCAACTTGGTTGCTAATTAGGGAAATGTCAAGACAAAATCATTTTGGGTCACTGTGCATCTTCCTCACCCTCATGAATATTTATCTAGGTGCTGACAAGAGCAGCACCAGAGATTTTCTTTTGCTGGTGCAATGTGTTTGGTTGTTGCTTTCTGCAAGGATGCTCAAGTTAGGCATTCCCATTAATGTGACACTTGGCACAGATTCATTTCTACTGCATCGCTCTAACACACACACATGCATATATGCAGAACCTAGCCCGACATTTACAATGCCATTCTGTGTTATAGACAAAGTAAGACATTCAGATCATATTATGTAGATTTAAGGTTCACAAGCCAGGCTACATAAACACACTTGTATAATATAATATTTAGTATGAGTATGCCCCGGTCAGGGCTTCCACATAAGCCACAAGCCACTCATTTTCAGTCCATTTCAGTCTTAGAATCAGAGATCACAAACCCATGCTGCATGAAGGCAAGTGTTCTGTTTCCTGAGACCTAATATTTTATGGATGAGCATTGCATAGAGATGACTCGAAACAGTGAGAATTCTTGTCTTAATATGTGAATGCATAACAGGCAACAGAAGGGAGGGGGGGGGGATTATGCACTTACCATTAGACATTTTAAAAATGAAACGCTGTGTTTATGAAGGGAATAACTATCCATTATAATATTGTTAATGCCTCTTTAATGCTAAGTAAGAAAATAAAAATGTGTTCCAGGTAACAAGAGGTGAAAGTCAAGCCAAAAGTTCAATGCACGCTTTACCCTTTCGCCTGTGTTGGCTTTATGATTGTAGTATTAAAATTATTGGTTTGTTTACGATGGTGTAGTGTTTAGCACTGTGGCCTTGGCCTGTGACCTACAGGATAAGTGGTATAAATGATGAGTGGGTGAGTTTTTAAATTAAAAAAATATATAAATAATAATAATAATTAAATAAACAAATAAATAAATAAATAAACCACAGACATTACTTCGGGGTGCTAGAGGGGTGCTATGGCTATCCAAGCCCTTCCCTGGCTAAACCTATGGGTATCGACTGTAGTCAGTCACGTGTTAACATGATATGATGCTTAATCATGGGAGGAAAAGTGCATAAATTACTGTAAACTATAACTCAGCCTTATTATTATAGTGATTAAATAAATATTTACCAAGAATAAGCAAGCTCGTACAGTAATCTGGGTATCATAAAACTTGAAGTGAAATCTAATCTTATGTTGAATCGTATTATTAAAATCAATCGTATTATAAAAACATCACTGCTGTATTATGCATGCTTAAAGGACTGAGAAAAGCTGATCTGATTAAATATTGTAGCAGTTTAACCAAGCCTCTGATACAGTGTAGTCATTCAAACAATACCAAATATAGTTTACAATGCTGAAATCTCTGTAGTCATATGCATAATTTTTGTGCATGACCACAAAATTATAGCCTCTACTGTTAAAATCTGGAGCTGCATTCTTAACTTTATTTTTAGTTTTTTATTTAAACGGTTATTTGGACTCCATACGGTGTAGCAATGCCATTAAAAACATTAGGAAACTGCTTATTTAGGTTTCAGTTAGGTAAAGTTTGCTGACCACAAGCAGTGTTTTTTAAATAAAGTGCTCTTGTGATATAAAGCTGCTATCAGGTAATCGTCCTTGTATCACCTTGTATAGTTAATGGATATTGTATCCCAAGCAGGAGTGTTTGACAGAAGACTTATTAGCATCTATTGTAATACTGAAAAAACACTATTGTTAAAAACACAACATTTCATGTATTTTAGGATAATTTACATAAATACTGTGTCACTAAGAAACATAGTTTGTGAATTTTGCACTATTAAATCTCTGTAAGTGTCTGACAACAAATCAGGTATCAGGTAATTAGCATATAGAAATCTCTTCACGTAAGCCACAGACTATTTCATGCCTGACAGAGAATGCACAGTAACGCAAAAAAAAAATTGTTACAATTATAAATTTACTTGTCGCACTCAGACATTCTCTGTAAAAAAAAAAAAAGCCCTGTTTATGAAGCATTACAATAATTAATAAAATACCTTGAGAATACCTTGATTAGCGACACACAAACTTGCAAAAAACACAACCACTAAGAAATGTTGATATAATAAATCTGGCATGTTCTAGCTTGTCCTCCACAGACAGAGTGTGTCCCATGTTTCCTTCAATTTTATGTACCCCAGTATGTTCCATTTCTTATTTTCAAACCATTATTTTTGTCTGATTACTGCATGTGCTAGACCCCTGCTAGCTTTTTGTCCAAAATAATCAGCTAATGAAAGTATTACATTCAATCACCTCTGGCTTCTTTTTCACAAGACAGAGACAAAAAAAACAAACAAAAGATTGACACATAGAACTATGAAAAAACAGTTAATCAGTGAAATTTAGACCTACCCTATGCATGCACAGAAATCAATTCCACAAATCAATTTGGGAAAAAATTGGATATGCTGCTGAATTTTTCTGGTGAGTCCACGTGTTCCCTTCGAAAGTAGCATCACAGTAAATCAATGAAAAATTCTTATGACTGATCACCTTATATGATGAAACATTACTATGCCAATAGGAGTGGTCTCTTCCAGAATGATAATTTGTACATCCATAGAGAATCAGGTGTAAGGGTTAACCCCTAGAGGGCGACGAACGCCCCCTCTTGGTTTGTGTTTGTTTTTCGTTTGTAGTTTAAGTTGTGTTTTTCTTGTGTTTAGTTAAGAACTTCAGTTCCCAGTTAGCACCTCGGTCAGGTGACGTAGAAGTTCACCTGAACCGAGGAAAGAT
>JAQMYL010000035.1:7340887-7361119 GCA_030014365.1 Clarias pachynema
TATGTAATCCAAGCGCCAGACAGCAATAATTCCCAATCCATTAATGTGTGTGTGTGTGTGTGTGTGTGTGTGTGTGTGTGTGTGTGTGAGAAGCCCTGCCCCCGATAACCCCCCTAACTGCCCCCTAATTTTTTTTGCGGAACGGGGGAGGGGGTGCTTTCGGAATATTTTCGCGGACCGGTACCAATTTCGAATTAATTATTCTTTTTTGCTGCGGCCCGGCACTAATTGCTAATTGCCCGGTGGTTGGGGACCACTGCCATAGAGCATACCTCCGATGCCCTGTGGATTCATGCCCCAAGGAGCCAGAGCTAACCTGGCAGAACAAAGGGAACCTACATACAGTATTACTGGTTTTGAAGATTTGTGTTGAAATGTTATGGCTGATTGGTGTAACCTATGCATAACTTCCTCTGTACTCCAAATCCTGTCTAGACTACTTCTAAAATCTGATACAATGGAAATGCTATGTAAATATTTGTTTTACCAAAATACCTAAAATATCGCCCTTGATAACATACTGTAATGTAGAGCCCAGGGTGTGATGGGTGAAGGTTTGGGAGACAGGCAGACTTTTAGCTGTGCTCATGTTTATTCAGCTTTCCAGGACATGTACAAACCCCAAACAGTTGTGGCATGTGTGTGGGGGGGATATGTGTGTGTGTGTGTGTGTGTGTGTGTGTGTGTGTGTGTGTGTGTGTGTGTGTGTGTGTGTGCGTGCGTGAAGCAGATGCTTTAGTATATAACAGATGCTTCAGTTACAAACATTATTATAGACTTTGCCTGTTTGCATGAATTTAGGATAGTGTTTAGCAAATAACTGTTTTTTTTTTTTTTTTTTTTAGGATCTTAAAATACGTAAGTAAGGAAGTAAGTAAATACATAAATATGGAAGGGAAACCAGGCAGGTCAACTGAACTAGGCAGCTGCAAATTATGTAACCATTAAATCGGGAAGGGGAAAAAACAAAACAAAAACTTGGCAGTATGAGCTTGTCACGGATATACAAGGATGTATTTTCATTGAGAAATATGAATTAATGCTATAAATATAAGTGCCAAATATAAATATTGATATTCTGTTGTTTTTAGGTTGTATTTGCAACATTTTACTTATTTATATTTTTTCATATTTATATTTGTATAACATGTATTGAGGTTATTTATTGTTAGGCATTTTATTAAGTTCTATTGTTAGAAAAACAACCTGATTTGTTCCTACATGTTTTTTTTTGGGTAGCAACGTTAAAACTTAATAACAAAAATACAGTACTGTGCAAAAGTCTTGAGGTACACCTTATTTAATCTCATTTCATATTTAGCTTCCAAAGAGACAGACATTCTTGTATTTCTAAATGTGGCTTTAAGGAATAGTTCTCCAGGCTTTCTGAAGGACTTTTATAGCTCTCATTTTTGGGAAGTTTTTGTTTTTCATTTTTAGTCCTGTCCCTGTACCTGTGCAGTTTTAAGAACGTCTTTTTCTTTTTTTGTTCCCTAAGCCACACAGTGACTTACAGTATGAATCATTAAAGCATAAAAATCATCTAACTTAAGGCATGAACCAATGAGAAATGGGTGCAGATGATGACATGACTAGGTCAGTGATTAGTATACTGGTGATGCTGCAAGGGTCTCTGCTGGGAAGGTAGTAAGAGAGGGAAACGGAGGGAAAAGACTACTGCACACACTGCATGTACTAATTCGCCTATTGCACATATCAGATTTTGCACATCTGTTTAAACTCAAGAATTCTTGATATGAGACTCTATTTATCCTCACATTTCTCAGTGATACAGACTGTGATCTGGGCCTTGAGTTCAAACAGACAGGCTGATAACAGCACAGTCCTCTGTGGTACTCTGATACTCGTCACCAAGGTTTGCGAAGAGGAAAGCACAGCCTACATGACATGTTATGGTCTGTCTTTGAGGTATTGCATAATTCAGGCCACTAGAGGAGCATCTACCTGCATATCAAAAAGCTTATTTTATAACAACTTATTTTCTAACCAGTCTGTTTCAGGCCACACAAGTGTTATACATTTTTAAGCTTCCTCCACTGCAATACAGAGCCTGTAAGCAAACTGGAAGGGATCAAGCTGTGGTTCGACCAGCAGGCATAGGTGATTAAAGATAAGGAGTTTTTTCTCCGGTGATGTCATGAGAACTCCTGAGGCCTCTGGGGCTGATTATAGTTACGGTCATGGTCACACATTTTAAGAGGAGGTAAAGAATAGGCATTGGCATAAAATAAGTCCAGTTTTGTTGCCCCTGGTTTTTGTAGTTTACATATTGCTTAAAATTCGGCAGATATTTTGTGATTAAAGTCAAACCACCCCCATGAAAAAAGAATAAAAAAAACCTACTTGTGTGCAAGGTCAGCAAAGAAGATTCGCTGTTTTAGCTCTGATGATGTCACATGCCTGCGGTGTGATAGCATCAGGAGGGAAGTAAACAGCAATGATGGTGAGTCAGGAAAACATTCAAAGCCAGATACTACAACCCTTCTCCCGCTCAGCAATCTGACATTGCTAGTCCTTAATTCCTCTTGGATATGACAAGGGATCCCTGAGGTCGTAGGCTCAGTAGCTGGTCCTGGGTGTACACAATAGAATCAACCCCTCTCTGCAAAATTGCACTAAAATGCAGAAGTGAAAAGTATTCTCAGCTTGAGCAAAGTGTCAAACACAATGACAATTTAAAATAAGGAAAATTAAGTAGGATTTTAACTAAGAAAAAAAAAGAAAATAATGTCTGTATCACTGCTTGACTTCCAATGGTCAATTCTGGAGAAGAAAAACTGTAGTTGAAGTCTAACAGGCTTAATATTTAATTAACCTTGATATTTCCTCAATCATCTCCCACCTGATTTCTCAAATATGAAAAATAAAATTAAGTTATTTCTACTTATTTCTTCTTTATATGTACAGTTTATTTTGGTCTTTATACTGTAAAGGGTTGCAAAGAACCTAGAGCCTTTCTCAGGGGACTCTGAGCATAAGGAGGGGAACATGCAAACTCCTCTCACACAGACCAGAGGTAGGAGTTGTAGCCCTTGACCCTGGAGCTGACACCACCTAATCTAATCTAATCTGATCTGATTTGCCTGTGTGGTGTAGGAAACTCATTCAGTGATGTTTGCATTTATAGAATGATGGTGAAGCATCTTTTACAAACTTGCCTGTTGCAAATAACCAACTACAGTAATAATGTGTCAGAAAGTTTGTCTTAGTGCTTTTTCTCTTTCTCACCTAGGGTTTCTTTGTTTCAATTATCTACTGTTACTGCAATGGAGAGGTGAGTCTTTAAAAGTTGATGCACTTTCAATCCTGGTAGCCAAATCTCCTGTAATATTGTATCTTGACTACATAGAAAACATATATTGATTTGTTTAACCACAAATGATGAGCTAGTAACCATGGTTAGATAAGTGCTAGCATAACAGTCATCTTTCTACCTCTCTCTCCCAGGTCCAGACAGAAATGAAAAAAACTTGGACACGCTGGAACCTGGCGTTCGACTGGAAGGGTCCAATAGTGTGTGGCACATATCGCTATGGCTCAGTGCCAACAGGTCTCAATAACAGCACTAGCAGCCAATCACATCTAGCCACAGGGGTACCTGGAACACGCTCCACTACGCTCTTCTCCAGTCGGGTATACCGCAGCACTGGTGCCCCCTCCGTCAGTGCCCACATGTCATTGCCAGGCTATGTGCTTAGCAATTCAGATGCTGACAGCCTACCACCATCCATTCCTGAGGAGTCAGAGGACAGTGCAAAGCAGGTGGATGATATTCTGCTGAAAGAGTCACTGCCTGCACGTCTCTGTAGTGGCCCTGAGGATGATGAGGAGACATTGTAGATGACAATATCAGGATCTGTGACCTAATGTTGAGACATTTTGCCACTCATCTAATGAGAGGACATTACACCATAAACCATCTTACCTTAGTTTATTACTGCTGTACATTTAAATTAAGTTGGATGAATAAAAACCTTCATGGGCATGTATCCAAAAATAAATATGAAGCGACAGACCAGTCATTATGGAATTCTTGAGGTTGCTGAGATGCATGAGAAATAAGGGTCGAGCTCAAGCTGCAAATAAGTTACTCTATTTTGAGATAAAATATTATTAATACTCATCTGTTGGCACTTAGACCCCCTTAATATTAAATGGAGTATGGAAAAAAGACCATACCTAAAATGCAAAAGTACCTTTTTCTCAGTTGACATTCTTCAAAAATTCTGTTTTGTCTTGCTGTGTTTCATCTGTCTTTTGTCTACAGTGCTGAAATTTCTGCTTGGGGCTTCTGAAATACAATACATCATTAGCCCCTTTCACCACCCATAGGATGCCATCTAACACCTCGATCACAGAAAATCTATTTTGTTAAACTGCTTCCCTTTTTGAGTCAGGAAAGACATCAATCCATATGAGCTATTTTGTGTCATCCTTGCCCTTTGGGGACTTGAATGGACAGGCAAAGTCATTCTGATTGACTATTTTTGATTGATTATTTTTCACAGTCGATAAGGACATGCCACTTTAGTACCCTTATGCTATCCCCTTGTTAACACATAAATGTAAGTTCAGGTTTCACCAAGCTACCAAGCATTTAGCATCAACAGTACACCAATCACTGGCCTGACTGTCTGTAAATTTAATTGAATTAAGTTATGTAGATAAATTAAACCACTAGAAACAAATATTTTGCTGTGACAGACTGCAATGTGCCTAAAGATGCACTTACAAAAATTGGTTGTTTATGTAACAACCTCAGCAGCAACCTCATTTCCCCTCTTGTCTGTTCCAAACACTCAGCATTCAGCATCACAGTATACTAATGATCGACCTGAGCATCTGACATCATCTGCACCTGTTTCTCACTGGTTCATGTAGTCTTAAGTTTGATGTTTTTTATGCTTGAATGATTCATGGGCTGTGTGGCATAACAAACAACAACATTTCTCTGAACCTGGTCAGGTATAGAGACTGGACCGAAAATAAGAGCCACAAACTTGTAAAAAATAATAACTTCCTTCAGAAATTCTGGAGAACTATCCCTCAGGACTACAGTACATTTAAGTCTGAAAGAAAGTCTGGCTCTTTGGACACAAAATGTGAAGAAAATAGAGGTGGCTCAAGAGTTTTACACAGTACTGTACTGTACTTCCAAACCGGGATACATGGTCTTCAAAAATCAGTTTAATTTGGATTTATTTTGTGCTAACCTGGCTAACAGGCTCTAAGCAGAAGCAGAAGCATCCCAGAAATCCCAGAGACACAATTTATATAAAAGCAAGCACTACTAAAATAACATATAAAAGAGTAAAACCACATTTGAATATCCACATTCCTAGTTAATATCCTATTAATTTCCCTCTCTACCCTTTGGTACTAGTGATACATTTCCATACCCACCACAATCTCCCTACCTCTCCTACTATTTAACAACTCTGACCCAGGAGCCTATATTGGGGATCTTGTTTTTTAGTGAAATGCAGAAGGTGCTAAGAACTTCAGCACAAATTCCCACATTCTCCCCAAATTCTTCACACATTGACAGTTTCACATCACACACCATATAATTTAGTTGAGAACACAACTGTACTCTCTAGTAAATTTGTATGACAAGGCTATAATTTTTTTCAAAAATTGTAAAAAGAGACTGTGCCAGGAATGAATGACCAAGAGCTACCTCTGCTGCAGAGGATATGTTTATAAAAATGACCAGACTCAGAAACCTCAGAATAGAGCACCTCTGATTATAGCCCACATAATTGCTTCTCAGAGTCCAAGCGGCTGTGTGAGTCATGCTTTCTTGTTTGAATTTCAGCAAAGAAACTATTACTTAAGATGAACTACAAGCAGATGAGACTCGCTTGGGCCAAGAAACACAAGGAACGGACATTAGATTAGTGGAAAATTGTCCTTTGGTCCAATTATGCCAAATGTGAGATTTTTGTGCTTGACTTTTTTTAGACTTCAAGATTGTTGGAAAATAATTCCAGGTGACTACCTCATTAGGCTGACTGAAAGAATAGCAAGCGTGTGCAATGCTTTCATCAAAGCAAAAAGAAGTCTACTTTGAAGAATTTAATATATAAAAACATTCTGGGTTATTTAACATGTTTTGTTGACTACATAATTCCATATGTCTTCTGTCATAATTTTTATGTCTTCAGTATTAATATACAATGTTGACAACAAGAGAAATAAAGAAAAAGCATTGAACAAGAAGGTGTGTTCAAAGCTTTGACTGGAAGCATAAATTTATATATTTTTATGTAATATATAATACTGTATCCCACCTCCCTTTTTATGTGCATTAAAATAGATGTGCATAAAAAAGGGCTAAGGACAATTGTGGACAGTGGGCTAATCAGCTGAATAACTATTCATTTATTTATTAAGCATTTTATCCTGGTCAGAGTAACAATGGACTAGTGCCTATCCCAAGAACACTGGACGTAAGATGCGTTGCTATGGACCCTGGAGAGCTAACGCATGAGTACAACAATGCTGAATCCCTTCAGTAGTACTCTGCTGTGCAAACTGTTCTCCCAGACGTCCCACAAAATTCAGAGCCATCTTAGGTTTGCCAAAACCAAAATGTAAGTGACTATCTTAAGAACAGAAATTTGTTTCATATTTATTGTACACAATCAGAATCGATCACAGATTCATAACGTGAACGCGCCAAACGGAGGGGTAGGGCTATGTGTAGGGGTAAGGGGTAGAAATGGGATTCAGCCTTAGTTTGAGGAAGCTCATCTAACAAGTTTCAGTTCTGTTTTTTAGGCCATTGGCTAATCAGCTGACTAACTTTATTAATTGCTTCATTTGTTCTTTTAGTTCTTTTTAGTAACCATTTTAACAATGGACTAGTGTCTATCCCAAGAACATTAGATGTACAGTAAGGCTTAAATACACCCTGGATAGCACTTTACCTCATTGCAGGGCACCATGCGCACACATACCCTCACTCATTCACACCTCAAGTAATTTAGAGTAGCCTGTCCACCTTCTATTATGAACTGGTGGGAGAATCCATAGGAAACCCATGCTGACACTAGGAGAACATAGCAAGAGATTTCTGTTATATGAGTTCAGGATGAAACCGTGGAACTGTAAGGTGGTGTAATGCTACCACACTACTGCTCTACTAATTAGCAGTAAATGTTGGGTTATCTGGGAATTTGCACATCAGCTTCTGCTTCAAACTTGAAAAAAGCCATTAGCCAACTACATGGGGCATGAGGATCAACTTTGGAATCACTTTTTAATTCTTGTGTCTGACAGCAGTAAATATTTTAATAATATTAATAATGATAATAAAAAAATAAGAATTGGTGTAATGTTTATTTTTTGTAAAGCCAGAGGTCTTGGGCACTCAGCATACATGACTGTTTCGATCTTTTGTGTGAAGCATGTTTTAAATGCTGATCATATCACAGGCTATTTAATAAAAAAATTTATTAGAAGTACTGGTCATGGTGGAATTTCCCAAATTAAAAGAAAAAAATTTGTTTTGGGCGGCACGGTGGTGTAGTGGTTAGCACTGTCGCCTTGCACCTCCAGGGCCCGGGCTCGATTCCTGTCTCTGTGTGCATGGAGTTTGCATGTTCTCCCCGTGCTTGGTGGGTTTCCTCCCACAGTCCAAAGATATGCAGGTTAGGCTAATTGGCATTCCCAAATTGCCTATAGTGTGTGTGTGTGTGTGCCCTGTGATGGATTGGCACCCCGTTCAGGGTTTACCTTGCCTCCTGGGATAGGTCCCTGGCCCCCGTGATCCTGAATACAGGATAAAGCAGTATAGAAGTTGAGCGAGTGAGTTTGTTTGTTTGTTTGGATTTTTGCTTTTTACTTTTCTTTTTACCCATTTTTGTAAGCATGTTTACTGCAAACCCAGAGTTCTCTCTGTTTCTTTGTGTGTGGTATTGATGAAATGTTGCAAGATGCTCTTTTTTTACTTAACGAAAAAATGTAATTAAACATAATATGTTTGATTTCAGAAATAATGTCTTTGGCTAATGCTTTTCTAGATGACAAAATGTGCAATAACCTAATTTAGGGATGATTAAGCCACACTCTTTTATAAAATATTAAAATAGATCAAACACAGTCTTGTTCTGAGACACAGTGCATGTAATTTAATCATGCCCTATACTCCAAAAAAACATTCTGCTTTGTGTATATACTGTACCTTATCAGCCAATGTTGGGCACACTTTTCTCAGTGTCTATCTGTCATATCTGATGTCTTTTGTTTACAAGGCATGATTATTTTAACCAGTTTGATGGATCTGAGACTCTGCTGAAGCTTATCACTTGGAATTAAAAATGAAAAGCTAATCTCAAACAAGTTATTATGGTCATGACGTGCACTGATGGGCAACATGCCACTTGCCTTCATTTTCAAAAAAAATACTCAGTGGGTTTTGAGGCAGAATAAAAAAGTGAAGAAATAGAAATATTATAAAATTACCCACATACGATGACATCCATGCCTGATTAATGCAGAACCTACTAATAATCAAATCAAGACAACTACTCAGCTCTACCACCCACAAGGACTGCACAAACTTCTATTAAAATTAGGACACTATTAAGTCTGTCTCACCCATGCATTTAACTAGTAAAACTTCTTGAAACAATATTCTGAGAATTATTGACATCCTTTATGGAAATGAGAAAAGTTTACAAACAGTTGAAGTTGTACATTTACAGTACATACACCTTAGCCAAATACATTGAAACCCAGTAACATCAAACTGAGCAGTTAAAATCACTACTTTACTTTAAGAATGTGAAATGTCAAAATAATAGTGGAGAGGAAGAGATTTTAGCTTTTATTTCTTTCATCACATTCCCAGTGGGTCATATGGTATACACACTTAGTATTGGGTAATATTGCTTTTAATTTGTTTCATTTGGCTCAAATGGTTTGGTTACCCTTTCTTCCTGACGTAACTTTGTATGCCTACGTGCTTGCACATACTTGTTCAGTTTCCCACAAATTTTCTACTGGATTAAGGTCAGACCAATCCAATACTTCACCTTTTTTAGCATAAAGCTGTTTTGCAACAATTTTGCAGTGTGCTTGTTGTCATTGTCCATTTGCAAGGACTATTTGCGACCAAATCTTAACTTGCTTATACGTAACTTCAATATATCCACATAATCTTCCTTCCTCATGATGGAATATATATTGTAAAGTGCACCTGTCCCTTTTGGAGCAAAGCACCCCACAACATGATGCTCCACATGATGCAGCCACCTCTGTGCTTCATGGTTGGGATGGTGTTCTTTGGCTTGCAAGACAATTTTTTTTTCAAGATAATAATAGTCATATGGGTAAACAGTTTAAAATTTCTTTCATCAGAACAGAGGACATTTCTCCAAAAGTAAGATGTTGTTCCCATATGCGCCTGCAAACCGTTTTCTGACTTTTAATGGTGAGTTTTCTGATGTCTTGGCTGATTTTGTTTGATTTTGACATGGTGATAGAAAAGAAGCATTGAGTTTGAAAGCCTTAAAATATACTCACCAGTGCACCTTAATTTGATGCTAGGCTTAGAAAATTGTATGTAAACTAAAGTGCTTTGCTTTGTATAACATTTCAATTAATGCTCAGGAAAAAATCTCTGATAACTAATGGTTAAAACAACAAATTATAGAGTGCAAACCATGAATCTATCCACTGCTGGTAGTAGATAAATTCAAATGGCACAGAGAATAATATCACAACAGGCAAACTTTTCACAATTAATTTCAGTTCGCAAAACGAGTTGGAAAAGGAGTTTTGTTTTTTATTTTTTTGTTTTCAGTTTATTTCAAATCCTTTTTGAGTTTCATTAATAAACCCATGTTATCTTTGAACGGGTGACTCTGTCTAGAGCCCTGCCCCAAGGCCTCTTACTGTACGTTCATCATTACATCCCATGATGCGGCGGTCAAACCCGTGCCACTTAATAACCTGTTTCTAATTTGAACACTATTTAATGTTTATGCACATGATGTTTATGAGTGTATATGATGTACAATAAGTGCATAAACACATGATGTTTATGCACTTATTGTCAGGTGAAATTAAAACTTGAACTTAAAGCATGTTTATGCTGTAAATTTTTTATACAATTTTTTTTTAATGAAAATATCTGGAGTAGTCACCTCATGAAAAAAATCATTTCAGAAATATTTGCACCCCCACATTTAATCAACCCTCCTCTTAAGAACAGTACAAACATTAAATCTCTTCCTTTCAAATTACTACTGTATATTTAAGTATGGGTTTCTTGATATAAGTGAACCATGCTGTTTTCCAACTGCACACAAAACCAAGAAATGTTATTTCTTAAATGAGAAAAAAAAAACTTTATTTCAATTTATGGGTGTCAGTAATGTAGTAAAAAAGGTATATTTTGTTCTTTGTGATTAAAAGGTAAAAGTGACAGAATTCTGATACCACATAGTTTAAAATGTCTGCAAGCAATGTGCAAATTCTTACATTAGAAAGTTAGACAATAACTTCTACAACCTTGACAAAGATATATCAGGTTGTACTTGCAAGTATCAATGTACCAACAATAGTCTAAAGTAAGACTTTTTAAAGTTTGCCATAATTGACATTATTTTGCAATCCGACAGAAATTGAGCGATGGATCTTGTAGTATAAAGTTGATAATTAAGTCTACTTACTGTAAGTTCCAGTTTGTAACTGCACAGAGTGTGGAAAAATTTGGGGCGGTGACAATACATTGTACACATAAAAAAAATTATACATTTAAATAAAAAATGGAACAGAGCAATTACAGAACAAACATACCTTTTATTCTCATTAGCACTACTATACTGTATGTTACTGTTGCAGTGGACCTGTTCCTTGACATCTACCAGCATATGGAGTTCAACTACGATCCAGATTAGAATTTACACTAATTTAAACAAACCAACCATATAAACATTAAAAATGAACATTAAGTTCATACAGTATGTTCAGTTGAATTCTTATTTTGGCATTCATTTCACTCTTTGGGACATCGACAATAAAAAAAAAAAAGATTGCAGGCTCAAATGTGATTTGATGCTGATCCTGTTGTATGTGTGAAAGACACACAGTCTAACAGAGCCAGTGGAGGTTACAAGGTTTTTTTTTTCTTTTTTTTTCCACAAAGCTCCATAGTTATGGAATAGACTTTCAATTAATGTTCAGGACTCAGACACAGTTTCAGTGTTTATGTCTAGGCTGAAAGCCTAGCCTTTTGTGAAAATATTTGTTCTTAAGTAAAGGTGCAGTTTACGGGAACTCATGGGCGTAGAGTGTTATGGTGAAATGGTATGTTTTGGATTCTGTCTTTTACTCTCAAACTCACTCAGCAAGTTAAGTCGCCTTACTTCATAGGGAGCCATCATGTCTGTGTTTTCTTATAGTTATGCTATCATAAGTACTCCTACAAAAGTCCCTGCTTTCACTTTACACAAAATATACATTGACATTATCTATTAAGAGACTGTGAGTGGACATATTAACCAAAACACCTTTGCTGTTTTAAAGCTGACCCTTCAACCTTATATAACAGGGACTGATTTATGGTCAAACTATCTGGTATCACCCAAAAGAGGATGAGTTCATTTTGATTCCTCCTACTCCTTCATCTCGAAGTTGCTCCTTGCCACTGTTACCCCTGGCTTGCTCATCAGGAACAAACTTATATTATAATTTATACAGTGTATAATAAATACTGTATATGCTCACTATGAACAGTGGCAGACTGGACATCTGGAGCACCGGAAGTTTTCCCGGTGGGTCACTGGTCAGTGTGGGCGGCCCAGTCAGTACGCAAATATATTTAAAAAATGCCGGAAATTATAATATTGCATCTCTTTTTTATGCAGATGGAGTGTGTCAATCGCAAGGGCGTTGCCGACAAAGAGTGTGTGTTTGTGTACACGCGAATGTATCGCCCTCCCTCCCTATTAATTAGTTTAATTCCATAATAATTAGTGTATTCCATACGTGTCCTGAAACACGCCCCCTTCACTTCTAATTTACATAGGGAGAGATATTGATCCTTTCTCGATACAGTGAATTTATCCGAGCAAATAATTAATAATAATTTCCATGGAAAGAGGAAAATAAGAAAAAGGTGGAGCTGAAAAGTTACATGAAAAGAAGAAAAAATCTTTAGAGGTAGATGCTGTGAAATGCTTCAGATTAACGGATTATGTCTTTTGCGTGAAGGGAAGTTCTGACAGCTCTAGCCTTACGGTTAAGGACAGCGAGGCTGGATCCAGCAGCAGGGTCAGTGATGATGAACCAGCATTAGCTCGCACTAGTAAACTAGTTACTCATTTTAATTATTATGGTAGTCAATATTAATTCGAAATAATACTGAGAAATTTTATTTTGCATTGATATTGACTACCACAATAATTACTAGCACAAGCTAATGATGCTTCTGATTTTATTCCAGCTTTCCTGTTCAGTTTGATTGCCATCCTTTTCACTCTGCTCGGGTGGTGAAGGGGAGAGGTGTTGGTCACCTCTCAGCAGGCACTTGTTCATCATCACTAACCCTGCTCCACTTGCAGCTTACACTGATGAGTGGTATGTAAGGTATTATAATATGATGAGAAGATTCCTAAACCCATAAAACATCCCCCTCATTGCCCTTCCTGATTGCTGATGTGATAACACTTCCTATAGCCTGTATCCAAACGAATATACATCCAAAGACAACATGTCTGCTGGAACCCTGTTGTTTCCTATTGTTTGTCTGTCTTTGTGTCTCTCTATGACCTACATGTTAATGACTGTTTCTTTTGATGTTCGATTTGTATGTGACATAGCACCTGGCCAAAAGCTTAAATATTCTCTCTTTACCGATACTAAACAGATCTTCAGACATCAGGCATGCATCTTTGTGTTTTGTCCCTTCAGCACAACAAGCAATAATTCTTCTTCTTTCAATTCATCTTACAACTTAACTTAACTTCAGGCAATGTTCTTATAAATTCCCATAAACACACTCCTAAACCTTGTGGAAAGCCTTCCCAGAAGAGTTGAACTTGTTATATAGTAGCTGCAAAGTGTGGGCTAGCATCATATTACATGTAAGCCCTATGGATTTTGCATTGGATGTTACTGAAGTTCATATGCCTGTGACAGCAGATGAGCGAATACTTTTGTCAATATTGTGTATATATACAGGTTCATCTTAATAAATTTATTTCAGTAATTTAATTAAAAAAGTTCAACCCATATATTATATAGATTCTTTACACATAGACTGATGTATTTAGTGTTTATTTATTTTCATTTCAATGATTATGGCTTACAGCTAATGAAAACCCAAAATTCAGTATCTCAGAAAATTAGGATATTGTGAAAAAGTTCAATATTGGAGACTCATAGCATCACGCTCTAATCAGCTAATTAACTGAAAACACCTGCAAAGGTTTCCTGAGCCTTTAAATGGTCTCTCAGTCTGGTTCAGTAGGCTGGCTGTTCACAGAGTGCTGTATCCAAGCACATAAATGCAAAGTTGAAAGGAAATTAAAAAATGTGGTAGAAAAAGGTGCACACAAGCAACAGGGATAACCACAGAGGATTGTGAATGAAGCCTATTAAAGAATTTGGGGAAGATTTACAAGGTGTTGACTGCAGCTGGAGTCAGTGCTTCCACCATGCACAAACAAGTCCACTATGCGCAAAGGTATTCAGGACATGGCTAGAACTGTCACATCCCTTATGTTAAGCCACTCTTGAACCAGAGACAATATCAGTGGAATCTTACCTAGGTTTAAGACAAAAAGGACTGGACTGTTGCTCAGAGGGCCAAAGTTCTTTTTCCAGATAAAAGTAAATTTTGCATTTCATTTTAACATCAATGTTCCAAAGTCTGGAGGAAGAGAGGTGAGGCACAGAATCCAAGGTCCAGTTTAAAGTTTGCTCAGTCAGTGATCTGTTTTGCAACCATCTACCCGGAGGTTTTGGAGCAATTCATGCTTCTCTCTGCTGACCAGCTTTATATTTCATTTTCCAGTAAACCAACTCGCCCAACCTAAACCCCATAGAGAATCTATGGGGTATTGTGAAGAGGAAGATGCCAGACTCCAGACCTAACAATGCAGAAGACAACTATCAGAAAGAAACCTGGGCTTTCATAACACCTCAGCAGTGCCACAGACTAATTTTGTTTGTTTGTATTAGGATTTATTGCCATATCAGTTTCCCAGGCTATTTCATGGCAGATTCATATAAAATATTAAGCTGGTTTATTCGAACCAATATTATATTGTTATAATGTAAGTGATTTAAAGAGTTGTGGGAAGGTAAAAAAAAAAAAAAAAAAAAAGATATAATAATAATAGATAAAAACAAATAAGTATCACATTCTATCATGGCCTTGGCCAGAAGAACACGATTTTAGATTTTAGAACAAGACTTTAGATAGAAATTGTAAAAGTTTTTCTGGTTTTGACTTGCAGAATATGTTTTTTAAATCTTGTTCTGATAGAAATTGTTTTCTTATGGGATTAAAACTTGGACAGTCCAAAAGTGCCCAGCTTCCACTTGTGTGCTTTATGGTTAGAGTAGTTCTACAGCTCTGACATTTTGGAGCTTCTTCATCCTTTAATAAATACGAATGGGTTAAATTTGTATGGCCTTTACGGCACCTTGTATATACGACCTGGTCGTGTCTTGATTCGAAGGGGTGATAGCATCTTTTTCCTTTTAATGGGTTTATTTCGAATAATTTGTTGTTTTGGTACTGTTCCCATTCTGCTTCCCATTTATTTAATATATATTGATTCCTCAATGGTTTGAGGTCAGAGGGTGGGATTTGGCATACGCTAATTGTTTCTGTAACGGCTTGTCCTGCTGCCATGTCAGCTTGTTCACTTCCCGTAATTCCACTATGTCCTGGAATCCAGCAGAAGATAATATTGTGATGGTTCTTCTGTAGTTGGTTTGCCTTGATTAATATATCAATGATTATTGGGTGATTTGTTTTCATAGATTCCAAAGTTTGTAAGCAGGATTTTGAGTTGGTAAATACTAAGGCGTTTTGTTCCCTTTCTTTTTCAATATGTTCCAGAGCAAGTAACAGAGCCCGAGCTTCTGCCGTAAGGTGGAATTTTGGTCTAGGATACGAACTCCGTAGTGATGTTGGTCGGTTATTACTGCTGCAGAAACATGGTTGTCCATTTTTGATCTGTCCGTGTATATGGGTTTATGGTAGGAAAAAATGCTTTTTATTTCAAGGACTTGTTGACGGAATATATACGGATGAGTTTCAGCCTTCTTTTTATAAGTCAGTTCCAAATTGATATTAAGCTTTTCCAAGCTCCAAGGAGGTATTAGGCAAAAGTATGTCTGACTTAGGATGTGAAGATTTATGCCTAAGTTTTCCAAGTGAGGTCTGGCGCGTATACCGAAAGGTTTGATGTACTGTAGTTTGGTCTGGCCTCATACAGATGAAAATATTGTGGGTAGATAAGATTGGATTATAAGATGGATTTTGTGAATTTGTCTTTATCTTGGTTGCATACTGGAGAGCTAGTTTCAAGTGTCATATGAAGAGGTGGTTCATTTGCTTCTGTGTATAGGCTTTGAACTGGTGAGGTCCTGAAGGCTCCCAATGCGAGTCTCAGTCCTTGGTGGTAGACAGTGTCTAGCATTTGCAAGTATGATTTTCTGGCGGATCCATAGGTGATACTCCCATAATACAGCCTGGATCGAACCATCAGTCTGTACAGTCGTAGTAATACTGTGTAATGAGAGCCCCATTTTGTTTTAGCTAGTATTTAATGATGTTCAAAACTTTCAGGCATCTGTTTCTTAGGGACTTAATATGAGGAATGAAGGTCATTTTGTTATACCAGAGCAGTCCTAAGAATTTAGCTTCTTTGACGACTTTAATTGGTTCTCTGTCGATGAATAGTTCTGGTTCATGATGCAGGGTCCGCAAGAGGCAAAAGTGGATACAGATGGTTTTTGTCTTAGAGAATCTGAACCCATTTTCTATTGACCATTCATGTACTTTGTTTATGCATGTGTCTTTTGATTGTACTCATGTTTTTCCTCCTGTAACATATACAAACATCATCAACATATACAGTAGACTACACAGTATATGTGGTCCAATAGTATTTACAATGCTATTTATTTTAATCATGAACAGTGTGACAGAGAGGATGCTGCCCTGGGGAACTCCTTGTTCTTGAGTACCCAAGTCTGACAAGTCTGGGTTTATGTATATGTATATATACACATTGGTCTTAAGTAATATTAAAATTTTCTAAGATACAGAATTTTGGATTTTCATTAGCCGCAAGCCATAATCATTAAAATTAAAAGAAATAAACTTATACTGTATATGGCTGGAATCATTTTGCTTCTGTACAACACAGGAATGTGCTTTTTAAGTAGTGGACTCAGGACATGGATTAGGGCTTATATATTTCTTGTCACCAGAACATCATGCGTACAGTATGTGCATGTGTTATGTATGTGATAAGCATGTCAAGCTGGCCAGTAAGCGTAGCAAGGCACCGTGGACACTTCAAGCAATATTTCCATCATTTTAAAACTTTAAAACTTACCAATGGTAAACACCATTCAGTTTTTCTGTTTCTTGAATTGAATAATAATAATAATAATAATAATAATAATTCACAGAGACATTTTGAAAAAAAAAAAATGAAATGTACTACAAAATGTCCCATAATAATCCTGATTATTTATGCTTTTAAATCTGTCATTTCTTCTGCAGCACTCACTACTGTACTTCTACTAACATTACAATAATTGTACAGTAAAATATGCAATATTCTATCATTTGTTGCTATATACTGTAAACATATCAACGTATAGTGACTTAAGATTTTGTATTTATCAATTAGACTTATTAATTGATAGAATTTTTATCTAGTGAAATGTGTGGAAAAAATTCTGTCATTTTACAAACTATAATTTTTTGTCGATTTTCAGCTAGTCAAATGGGGCAAATCTGGCATTTTACAAAAGAGAACCAGATATTCAGGTTCACTGTCAAGATAAAGGTCACTTGAGAACAAGAAAGACTGTCTCATCAATCACACCTCTTCCAGGAATCCTTCACCAGTCCAGGGAAAACTGTGCTATATCTTTCTTCCCCAGAGACATACTGAGATCATCAATCTCTTGTTCCCTGAGAGATTTTAGTCTGGTGTGTGGAATAAAAATCCGTGTCAGACTCCCGGAAGTTCATATTACTCATTCTTCTTAAGTCTCTGAGTAACAACGTTTTGGAAGATGACAAAGAAAGACGCATTTGTAGGCAAAGATGAAGATACAAAATGTCCGTGCCCTGTCTTGCCCTATTACCAGTGGTCACATCACCTGCGAATGGATTACAAGTATTTGACAAAAAGGGTCTCCTTTATAGGTGGCTAAGATTTATTTTTTTATTGCATAAAGGTAAGTGAAGTAGACCTTGAGCTTGCCATAATGGTTTCTTTATATGTCACTCAAGTGTATCTCCAGTGGAGAATAATATAGCATACTTCTAACTGAGATTTTTATATAAAAGTCAAACTGAAGCTGTCAGATTCCGGGAATAATTTAAGCATTTTCATTTAAGTATTATATAAATGTATTAAAATTATATTTGCATGTGAACAGTCCTTCAGAAAATTGATGGATCATTTGATTGATTTAGAAGTCACTTTGATCCACACAATTTTTTGCCATTTTACCAGGTTTATGGCTCACACATTTAGGTGACAAAATAGAAATATGTAAATCACTTGAAGAACGCACGGCAAATGGAAGGTTTTATTTTGGCTAGGGAAAGATCACAACATGTGTGATCACAACATGTGTAGAACTCAAGGAATTGGAACTAAACAGCTCTTTAGCTAAGTGTTCCACTTATCAGTTAGGCTAATCAGAAAGAGTCCAGTTTTACACTTATTTCAGATTACCCAATCCCACATGAAGGTAAGAAGAAAGGCAGATGAAGGGATGCGCCCATTATGCCTAGTGCCTATTGTTCGAGGCTGTGGGCGCTGTGTGATGAACTGGGGTTTCATATGGGGTCAGTTGGGTTTTTTTGAGGTTTGTCAACATATGTGCCCAAAAATGTGGTCAGCTGACAACTGGACTATATTGAATGACCATGCTTTTCCGTCAGTGGATTTTTTTTTACTTCCCTGGTGGCAAGGGCATATTCCAAGATAGCAATGCTCAATCTCAAATTAGGTTTAAGATATGAAAGAGGTTTTCAGGGGAAAAATGAGACATCATCAATCCAAACCTTAACCTCATTGAGAATCTTTGCAGTGTGCAGGAGAAGACTTTACATAGGGGTCTGACTTCTCCAACATCAATAAAAGAGAGAAATTAATGCGACTCTGGATGGAAATAAATGTTTTGACATTGCATAAGCTTATTGAATGTGATGTCAATGCATATAGTGTATATAGTCAAGTTGAGATATATATATACTTTTTAGTTTATGCAATTATCCAATCAGCTAATCATGTGGGAGCAGTGCAGTGGATAGAATAAAATCATATGGCTCCTAGCACCAGTTAATGTGCACTAGTCCGAACTGGGACAAAATGTGATCTAAACGTCTTAGTGGTATGGTTAGTGGTGAGACTTAGTGGTATGGTTGGTGGTGCCAGGCAGGCTGGTTTGAATATTTCTGAAACACCTGATGTCATGGGAATTTCACCAAAAACAATCTCTAACTGACTATCACTCTTACTGACCATGAACATAAATCTATTGTCACAGAAATCTGCTTTTGTGACCCAGGCATCATGCACAGTGTTTTCTAACTGATTGGTACCTGACATACACTAACTAAATAATAGAGAGGAGGCTGCTTGAGAGAAAAGTTGGTGGCTGTTAAACAGGCCAATTTATTGCATGGAACGTTTTAATTGGATCAGGTCCAATAATTACAAAACTGATCAGTGCATACCACCACCAAATGTGACATTTATAAGAATGCACACAATAATGAGCCTCTGATAAAATTCAATAATATGATAGTATGTTTATGAAGAAAACAACTTATATAGCTTGGTATAATGATTAATGAATTTAATTTCATTCACTTGTTTGTTGATTTGTTTGTGTTTTTTAATGAAATGTGTGATTTATGGGGCAACACAAAAAGTTCTGATAAGAATGTCTGAATTTGTAATTACCAGCTACACTCCAGTCAGACTCCTCTTTCATCTGCTCCAGCTCTAGCTCCCTCTTGTCCCTAGCAAAACAAACTAATCTAATTTGCTCTAGTTTAGTATACTGTATGGTTTAAAACGCTATACTGTATTAGAATATAACTTTTTTTTAACTTTTAATACAACTTTTAACTTTTTATAAGTTTTTTTTCTCCATCTTTGAGGATGGGTCAAGCTCTTTTAAATAAATCCCAACTTCTGTGTTTTGATTGATTTTAATAATTCAGTTTCTATGACTGATTAGATCCTTTACTATGTATGACTTGTAGACCTATCACTGCTAATCATAGATTGAGTGTATGAAGTTGTTTGTTGTTACCCCCATGTGGAAAGAAAGAATATATTTATTCCAAAGAAACAATTGGCTAAATTTTTTGCATGGCTAATATTTACTGATTTAAGGGATAACCAAAGGTTTACACAACCCCTCTCATTCATCCTAATTCAAAATTTATTCCAATTTGGCCAAATTGTGTTGAAGAGTTTTGATAGATGGTATACAATGCATTTTAATTCCTTTTAATTCTTGCTTCTAATATTAATATTAGTGGAATATTGCAATCCACCCAATGCATCTATTCTATAAGCACATACTTAGTATATACTGTAATGTTACAAACTATTGCAGACAAAAACTATTGTAGACAATATTAAAAACTAATACATTACTGCAGTAATATATTACTATTACAATATATATATATATATATATATATACACTACCGTTCAAAAGTTTTAGAACACTTGCAAATGTCTATGCTTTTGTTTAGTGATTTTCTACATTCTACAACAATACTGAGGATTTCAAAACTACTGTATAAAATAACACATATGGGATTAGGTAATTACGTAACAACAAGAAAACAACAGTTAGTTATTTTAAGACACAGAGGTCAGCCTTCCTGTAGTAGTTCTTGCAAGAACAGTATTGTCAAGTGCATTTGCAAAATCCGTCAAGCACCATAATGAAACTGGCTCTCATGAA
>JAQMYL010000035.1:7371858-7385338 GCA_030014365.1 Clarias pachynema
CATTTAACATAACAAAAACAGCACAAACATAAATACGCACAATATAATCAATATAATCATATATCTCCATGCTGCTATTTGCATTTGCACTTTACATCACGTATATTTATTGCACTCAATTCACTTCAACCACCATACTGCATTATCCTGTGACACTGTAATATTTAAGTGGTAATCCGCAACACTCCAAATGTACCATGTAATGTTTAATGAGATAAATTAGTGAGTATGAATTAATAATAAAATTAATCTCTTATTATTGCACAGTCCCCTCTGAAAGTATTGGAACAGTAAAGGTAATTCTTGTGTTTTTCTAGCCACCAAATATACTTGGGTTTGAGATCAGGATTTAGATTAATAAACAACTGAACAACTTAAAACCTGGCAGCTTTTGTTTAAATTGGTCCATTTTAAGAGATTAAAAATGTTAAAACGTATGTTTTTATGTAGACAAGTATTTAATTCTTTCTAGTTGGTTTCATCTGTGACGACTGCATTTTTTGTTTAAATGATGAACAACATTTACCAGTATCAATCAAAATTTGTGATTTTTAAAATATTTTTCATATAAAATAATTAATACAAAATGTAAACAAAAAATTAAACAAATTAACCTGCACACACACACGCGTGAGCACTTGCGCGCACAAACACGCACACATATGTGCATTTGTGTGCACAAATGCACACACACACTAACGGAAACACAACTCTGTCGGAAAACTTCTTTAACAATGACACTTGTGCGGGCACACACAAACAAACACTTCGCTCTGGCAGAAAGAGACTGGATCTTTAACAAGGAACGTCTCTAATGACACTTGCTTTACGTGTGCACTCACACGTGGTCACAATGTTACCTAAACCAATGTTACCAATGTTAATAAACAGTACATGAATGTTAAATACACGAGTGATGCACACGCAATGAGGCTGAGCATGGAAGACGATTACCTACAAGATGGTCCTGGCCTCAGCTGATGCAGACAGCTGTTCACCTTGCCAGTTTTCAATTTAATTATTGTCACGAGGGGAAAGGCAGAAGAGGAAAGAACCCAATAGCAGACACAGATTCTCTTAAAGGAACTTATTAGGGACTAAGACAATTATCTAAGCATTTAAGTATTTTCTGTAACATTAAAATGTCTTAAGAAACACAGTGAAATGATAAACCATAAAACATGATGAAGGGTTTATCCGGCGCATGGTGGAAGGCAGATGAAGTATGACGGTGGAGGGGTTACTGATTCTGGTGATGGTGAATGGGCCGATGAATCGGGAGACAGTTTGTGTGAGGTCGTCTTAAGGGGAATGTAGTGGGAGGACAGCATCTCTCGTTGACCCACGCAGTATAACGATGCCCTGGAGCGACGCCGATCGGCTTGTTGTTTGAAGACTGAAACAGTCCGGCGAATCCTAGATCTTGCCTTCAGCCATGTTCTTCGGCACCAACGAATAAAGGCTTGAGCTGAAGGGACCTCCACCTCCACCTCCTGGGACGGGAACAGAGGAGGCTGATAACCGAGGCAGCATTGAAAGGGGGAGAGACCAGAAATGTATTAGTCCATGGCCTTCCTTTCATTTTGGGAAAGTGAAAAGAGACGCCCCCGGGGGGGACCAGTGCCAGGCAGTAGGTCAATAGCACAGTCGTAAGGACGATGAGGTGGAAGAGAGATGGCCCGAGACTTACTGAACACAGCCTTGAGGTCGATGTAGTCCTGAGGAAGCATGGAAAGGTCGGGAAATTCCTCGGGGGGACCTGAGGCTATGGTGGGACAAAGAGCAGATTTCAGGCAAGAGGCCAGGCAGAGAGGACTCCATTCGAGGATGGCCATTGTTTCCCCAGTCTACGCGTGGGTTATGTCGAACAAGCCATGGACGTCCAAGCACCAACTGGCACTGAACCATATCCATGACGAGAAAGGAAATCTCCTCCGAGTGATTCCCAGAGGTCCGTAGGGTTACCGGAACAGTGCGCCGGGTGATCGGAGGGAGTGGCGTTCCATCGAGGGTGTGGACGGACAATGGGGCGTTCAGGAGAAGAGTGGGAATGCATAGTTCCTTGACCTTCGTGGCACAGATCATGTTCTGGTTGGAGCCGGAGTTGACGAGGGCATGAGCTACGTGTGGCTGATTGTCTAGGAAGAGCGTGACGGGAAGGACTGGACGGCCTCTAGGCAACTGCTCTTGGGTGTGCCCCTCCAGTGTGCCTAGGTTCACTGGGGGGGCCTGGCTTTTAACGGGCATTGCAGACGTAAGTGCCCAACCTGGCCACAGTAGAGGCACGCTCCTGCCTGGATCACACCAGAGGAACGGCAACGCCGGATCCAGCATTGCCGTTCCTCTGGTGAGATCCAGGTTCGTCCAACCTGCATGGGCTCAGCAGGAGCGATGACTGGCATGGTCAGTGTGGAAGGGGTCCCGGCCCTATGCCCGGGCCCTGTGAGGTCCATCAGCCCATTCAGATCTTCAGGAAGCTGCTGAGACACCAGTTGGTCCTTGACCGGCTCAGAGAGTCCATTCAGGAAAGTATCGTAAAGTGCCTGAGTGTCCCACTGAGCAGCGGCTGCCAGGGTTCGTAACTCAATAGCGTAGTCATAAGCGGATCGGGAACCCTGACGGAGCTCCAAAAGTTGCCTGGCAGCCTCCCTTCCCACATGGGAGGGGTGGAATACTCTCTTCATCTCCTCTGTGAAGGCGCTGAAAGTGGTGCAGCTCAAGTAGCAGAGAACATTGTGATAAAAACGAACGGCAGGTGACAGGGTCTCCACTGTAGGGTTGAGGATTGGGTAGACGAGGTTCATGCCGCGCTGGGGGTGTGAGTGTAGATGGGAGGGTTGAACACACCTGCTGAAACTGGATTGACAGCTGTGACAAAGTTTGGAATATCTGTTGGAGGCTTTGCTGCTGGGAATTAATAAGAGCACCATGTTGGGCGACAGTCTGGCGAAGCCTAGCCTCGGATCAGTTACTAGCCCTGGGTTGGAGCTTGGTGCGAAGACCCGCCCTGGAGTGAAAAGTATCTGCTGGGTCCACCATGGCTGCAGTGTACTGGCACGGGGGGAAAGACAGAAGAGGAAAGAACCCAATAGCAGACACAGATTCTCTTAAAGGAACTTATTAGGGGCTAAGACAATTATCTAAGCATTTAAGTATTTTCTGTAACATTAAAATGTCTTAAGAAACACAGTGAAATGATAAACCATGAAACATGATGAAGGTGCTATTGTATAAAATAATTGATGAAACTGAAATTCATCACATGTGCGTATGCATAGCTGTACAAAATGGATATTGATAAATTACACACATTCTAAATTTCTTTTGCCATTGTCATTTACTTAAAGAAATCAACATAATTGGTAAATAATATGGGAGTTTTTCCTTGATTCTATTTGATATACGATCAAATGCAATGGCAGAAATATCCATCAATATTACTAATTTTTGCAAATAAAATGTATTACAATGTTTGACTTGGGTTAATACATACACACAAATGGTCAGAAGGGTATGTAAATCTTTATGTACAAGGAACTCTTAATAAGTCACATTCTGTGAGCAGAAACAAACAAACAAAACAAGGTAAAAACTTAAGCTTATACACGGTTAAAAAAGAGTGACCCAGAATGAAGAATTGTTTACTGTATTTGACGATGTGTGGTATTTCCTAGAAAGTCAATATTGTGGTAGGAAAATACTGTTGATTGATTAGTTTTCTTTCCTTAAACCCTAGACTTTGCTGTGATTAAGTCTATAATTACTGCTACCTTGTCTGAATATACGGAACCAGTCAATAGTTTGGACACACTTAATTCAATGTTGTTGTTTTGTGATTTATTTTCTATATTCTAGAACAATACTGGATATTTTAAAATTCTGAACTAACACAAATTGAATTAGGTAATTAAGTAACAACAACCACAACAACAGTTAGTTGGTATTTTAAGACACAAAGGTCAGCTGTTCTGGAATTGTTCTTGCAAGAACTATTATTGTCAAGTGCATTTGCAAAACCTGTCAAACATCATCATAAAACTGGATCTCATGAAGACCATTACAGGATCAAAATACATTTTGAAATCGCCAGGATTGTTGTATAATGTAGAAAATATATATCAGTAAACAAAAACTTTTGAGTGGTAGTATATGTGTTATCAATTTATTCATACAATGTAAACAAATTTACCAAAAAACTATCCTTATTTTGTAATATCTATTTTCATTTTGTTTTTCTTGCTTTTACCATCTGTTATGATTTAATTTTAAAGGACCTCAAACTATTTGTTAGACAGTACATTTTATATTCTTCTTTATTTTTAGGATATTATACTGAAAGTGTAATTTTAGTAGAACTTGATCTATGTCACAACAATAGACAAATACAACATCATCATGAAGTACGGTGGAGCACGAGGGCAATGTCAGGGTGGCTGCGTGCCAGCTGAAGCTAAGTAAAAGCTAGGTAATGCAGCAGGAAAATTACTCTAAATATTAAAGTAAATCCACCACAGAATGGCTTCAGAAAAAGAAAACGTGCCTTTAAAAATGGCCCAGTCACAGCCTAGACCCTAACCCCATGGAGATGCTGTGGAATAAACTTAAGAGAGACATTCACACCAGACTGAAGCAGTTCTGTAAAAAGGAATGGTCCTGGTGCCCTGCTTCAGGTGGAAGATCTCAGCACATGGATGCCCCGTGTGGTCTACTTGGGATGCGTGTGGTGTCTGGGGACGTTTCCACTTTACCATGGTCCTGGCCTCGGCTAATGCAGACAGCTGTTCTCTGAGGACTCGTGACTGCAGCCGCTCGATAGTTCAGGACTGGAATTTCCTACCGTCTACCTGAGCCTTCAGTAACAAACTGGACTCCATTTTAACTTAAAGAAATCGACTGTTATATTAAACTGCCAGCCGCCTAACACACAGTATGACTGCAGATCAATCCCTGCTATCGGTTATCACCCAAATGAGGATGGGTTCCCTGTTGAGTCTAGTTCCTCTCAAGGTTTCTTTCTATTGCCATCACAGTGAGTTTTTTCTTTCCACCGTCGCCCTCGGCTTGCTCATCAGGGACAAAGTGATCATTTTGATTCATACACATTCACATTTCATACAAACTTCCATAATTTCTTTTGATTGTGTAAAGTTGCTTTGCGACAAAGGCAGTTGTAAAAAGTGCTAAATGAAGCAGATCTGTTAAGAGGAATGGTCAAAATTTTCTCTTGGAGGTTTTGCAGATCTGATCCAGAGCTGCTTAAAGCGCTTGCTTGAAGTGCATTGGTGCCAAAAGATGTTTAACCAACTATTAACTCCAAGGATTTACTTACTTTTTTCCTTCAGCACTGTGAATTTTTAATGGATGTGTTTAATAAACAGTGGAGAAATTATAATTGTTTCTGTGTTATCACCTTAAGCACATTGTGTTTGCCTATTGTTGTGATCAGATCAGACGTTATGGCAAATTAACACAGAAAATCAGTTAATTCCAAGGGGTTCACATATTTTTTTTCTTGACACTGTACATATGTTTTTCTATCAAGACATATAGTGAATCTTGCTATTCTTTCCCATCTCTAGTTAAGAACTTCCCAGTGGAGTGATCACTTGTTTTGGATGACATAGAGCATGTTAAAAAGATTAATGTTGTTGTTGAAGAAGTAGAGATAATATAGAGACAAAATCTGTGCGGTTTGTTTGAGTCTTTTGATGAATCATTTGGGTTTTTAAAAAAAAAAAAAAAAGGTTTTTAGCTTATTCTGTTGCACCTGATTACATAAAAACTATATTCCTCGTTGTTGTCTTTTCCATTGCTTTATTTGAAAATGTAATGTATTGCATGTTTGTTTTCGGTGTAATACACACACTTGGTCAGAAGTGTACAGTATGTGAAGTGAATATACGTGGGAAGAACTTGAGTCACATTCTGTAAACAATGAAAAAACTTCTGCTTTTACAGGTAAAAATTTTTTTTTTTTACCCCGTATGAAGAATTCAGCAGCACGTATACAATGATGCGTGGTATTTCTTAGAGAGTCAATATCACGGTAGAACAATACTGTTGATTGATTGTTTTTCTTTCCTTGAACCCTAGGCTTTGATCAAGTCTCCAATTACTGCTACCTGCTCTACCTTGTAATTAGTTTGAATATACATCTTATCATTTTGTTTGTCTAGATGGCTTGTGACATTTTGGAAATGCTAAAGCGGATACAGCCTTGTTACCTTTGTATTGAGTTACTGTGACTTCGCATTATAATTTATTCCTTATTGTTTCCTAATTTCATGTCTTTTTTTAATAGTTTGTGTTAGTTGTGACCCCTGCTTAGTTTTTTCTTTCTTCTGAATAATAGTTATAGAGTGGTCTTCACTGAATATGTCTATGTGCTGTCTCCAAAGCCAAACAAAAGCCTTTTTACATACTTGAAACGAAGTAAAGTTCAGATGAGCTACAGCTATTGTGATTAACCTTAAAACTCTAGGCTTATTTATCAAGTTTCCATCTTGAAGCATAGTTATTGAGTAACTACAGTAAAAATAATACATTCTGTGTATGTTTTGAAAGTAAGGCATCTCCTGGAAGTTTTTTGAGTATTGAAAGTTTTTTTTTTTTTTAAGGGACTCATTTTTGTTTGGTTGTAAATACTTTGCTGTATTGACTCTGTGGGTGGCATGGGGTAGTTTTGCTGCTTCCCACCACCAGGTCTGTTCCTAAATTTCTCTGTAAATGACCCCTAACTGTGAATGGATTGACGTTCCATCCAAAGTTTATTCCAGTTTCTCCCTCAGAGATCATGTGATTGGCTCTAAGCAGGATACCCATAAGAAATTGTACAATGGATATAGCATGGTGCCTGATGGCTGATGGAACCTGTACTATGATACATTGATACAAGTACACTATGATACTATGATGCAAGAAAATGGTACATACTGTATGTACATTTGAATAGTGCATGGTTCTTCTATTGTATGTAAAGCAGCATGGTACTATGAGACAACTACCAGAATACTGTCATAAATATCACTAGTATAGCATACTAATGAAGCTAATATAGTACAGTATGTACAAACATACCATAGTAGATATATGCTGAACTATGGTAGCCACTGTGGTACTCAATAAGTATGATGGAATTCACCAAAGTATTGTGGTGCACACCACAGTACTAACACAGTTAGTACCTATCCTGGTACTTTATAATGTTCTATGATGCATCCGATGGTAATGTCTGAAGAACCACAGTGATAATATGGTATGTTTTTGTATGTACTACAGTTTAGCATAGCACACTATAATATATAACATAGTAAATTTTCTTAAGGGATCATGCAGTTACTGTATTGAAGATGAATAAATGTCTTGGTTCCTGTCTTTTCAGGCAGAGTTTAACCTTTTCTCCAGTCAGGAACAACTTGGATCCAGGTCTCACAGAAGAAAAGGGCTCAGAACTGCTCATCTGTATTTGAGAGGTTTTACAACTTCTGGGTATTCAAAAAGTGTAACATTTAAAGTACAATATAAAAGCTTAGGTTAGTTTATGTATGTATTTTTAAAAAATGGTATAACTGCAGCAAACATGCACATGAACTATAAATCACTGCTGCTATCTAGTGGCCAAGAGCAGTCTGTAGCTCAGCTTCTATAACTGCATGCCACGACTGAACAATATGTACTGTAGATCCTATAAAGTTGAACAATACCTGATTTATGTTTTTGAGGTTGTTAATCATTGTAATGTGTCTTACCCATACAGAAAAAAAGTTATTTTAATACAATATTATTGCTAAAGTGAACTTAAGTAATAATTGCTCCAAATCTAAACAATAAAACTGTACAGAAACATGGATAAGTTTAGCCATTACTAGCAAACCCAGATATGAATAACTCTAAATCCGTCTGTCCCTGCCTCCTTTTTCAGCAAGGTTTATAGATTCAGGATATGTCCAAAAAGATTGTGAACAATTGATCCATAGTGTGTGTGTTTGTTTAACACCCCATTTGAGATTTTGCACCTTTTGCTGTTATAATAACCTTTTTCTTCTGGGAAGCCTTTTCACTAGATTTTAGAGCATGGTTATAGAGATGGGTTGAGTTCAGGGTTCATATATATATATACAGTATATATATCCCATAAATACTGCTCTGTGAACTAAAACACTCCTGGTGGAGCATGGAGCAATGAAGGGGATGGCCGAAAACTGTGTGATTTACCTTTGCCACAGTTGCCTCTGGCCTGCTCATTAGGGACAAACTTTAAACTATATTGTTAAAATGTACTAATTGTGTTAATAAAGAACTTAACTATGGCTTGTTCATTCAGTATAAATTGTAAACCTTTATAGTCAAGTCTTTATAGAACCGTTAGATATTTGCTATTTGTTATCTTTGGTATTACAAGAATCAGTAGGGTTTACCTTTAAGTCTAACTTAAGGGTGAACCATTCTTAGCAATTGCAGTCTTTAAGCTATCAAAGAAGAACACCTACAAACATCTTTAGGGTGCCTGCGTGTCACAGCCACCATAATATCTTGGTTTAGGCTATTCATGTGGGGCCATCCTCAGCAGCAGTAATTCATTTTCAGAAGATGAGTGCTCCAAGCATATGGGGTAAATAGGAAGATGTGGGCCTGGAGTGCAGAAGGAGTCAGGGTAACTGGTAACTCAGGAATATAATGTAAGGCTTGCTTCGAGGAGGAAGTGGCAGTTTTTGTCCTTTTTTTCACTTTGAGAAGGTATCAAAAGCTAATTACCTGATTATCAGCTATCAGAATGGACTAGCAAGATGTCTCATCCAGAGATGGGCACTTCTTACCTGCAACGTAAGTCCAAGTCACATACAAATAGATATAACTAGCAATTAGTCCTTAACTGGGATTTATTGATAATAAATTGTGATCTGCCCACATGTCACCCTTTATAATCTGCCCATGTGAGTGTACATAAACAAGCTTCAGTTAGACAAAATTCAGCACGTTGAGTGCTGACTACATCACCTGTTATCCACAACAATTTACTTTCAATAATCTTTTAAAAATTGTTATAAGATTCCTCTGAAGATTAATATAGTACTCCACAATGCACAATGCACTGTACAATTATAAAGTAGTTTTATGCAGCACTATGTTTCCCCCTCCATACTGACTGGACGTATGTCTGAAATTCCACTGCAACACTGCAATTTCCTACAGTCTTCCTGAGCCTCCAATATAATTAAAATTAAATTCAACTTCTGGCTGACTAACACTCAGTGTGACTGCAAAACTATTCCTGTTTTCCATTATCACACCCCAATGAGGATAGGTTCCCTGTTGACTCTGGTTCCTCTCAAGGTTTCTTCCTATTGTCATGTCAGGGAATTTTTCCTTGCCACCGTCGCGCACGGCTAGCTCATCAGGGACAATTTGATCATTTTGATTTATACATATTTTCTTACATTTCATAACACATTTCCATAATTTTCTTTTGATTCTGCAGAGCTGCTTTGCAACAACAACCAATTTTAAAAGCCTTGTACAAATAGCGTTGTAGCATTAAGTAGTGGGTGATGTCATGATTTGAATTGGTGGCCCAAACTGCGTGTGACCAGGAAAACATGGTAAACTGAATTTCCCAGAAGACCGTAATGCAGATTCATACAAAACAAAACTCTAATCAAAACTCTTGGCATAATCGAAATGATGTCAATGCAAAAAAATGTCCATGCATTTTTCAAAATAAAAACATTTAAAAATCAAAATGCTTAAATCCCTCCACCCAAGCTTTATTTCACTTTGCTAAAAAAAGTAATGGCACCCTGATTTCAGGGTTGTTTTAAGTTAAACAGATGACTGTGGGTTTAGCACCTTTCATGGTGCTGAAAAAGAGACAAGAAACAAACTGCGAATAAAACTAACCTCACCATTAAGTTATGACCTAATACTGTAGGTCTATGACTTATGACAAAAATTGACGACCTGTCTACAATTCTTGTTTTTGTTTGGATGAACCTCATGACAATAATTTTATAGACACTTTACTCTAGGTTGTGAGAGTGCTGCTTTGTGAACATGTGTGAAAGACTTCCTTTCATGCTAGTGGTGCTTTGCGGTCATGTAGATGAGTCATTGCAATGTTGAACCCGCCCAACTGTTATAGACCTAATCTTACTAAATGCACCACTGACTACAGATTAATTCCCAGAAATCCAGTGATTATCCAGTTACCCCTGGAGGGCACCTTGCAGCCACGGACTCTTTTTGGTTCATGATTGTGCTCAGACTTTATTTCCCATCTTGCACTCTATCAGGGTAATTGTTTTCACCTGTACCTAGTTTATTACCCTGTTTAGTATTATTATTTAAGCTTCCTTGTTTACTTAAAGTCAGTGACTTGCATCTGTCACTGACTTTATGCAGTGGTTACTGTTTATGCCATCCTGCGTTTAAGCTAGTTTTGTATCATTGCCTGGATTATTTTTGGCTCTTATGTTTGTTTTTCTTTGTTAAAGGTCTGAACATCTGCGATTGTGCCCTGCCTGCATCCATCTAATTCTGACAATAAGTATATCTGGAGAGCAAGCAATGATTATATAAAATTATAATAAAGTTATAAAAGAAATATGTAACCCATAGACAGTTGCAAAATTAGACTTTTATGAGACTGCACTTATAAGTGTCAAGGTTCCATATTTCACATACCACATTATAATTTTTGTAAAGAGTTTCAGCATCTTTTAATTAACACTAGCCACACCCATTAGGTTTCAATCAGTTTAAACCTCCAGGACTGAGACTATCTTCATCAAACAGCCTTTTTCATTTTTAATCTAAATGTCTTTAGATTAGACTTTGTACAGTTAAGCATGTTTGTTATAATTGATAAAATACTGTGCTCAAAGCAGAACTGTACTGTTACTGGATGATTTCACATCACATAAATGCATGATTAAATTTGCTGATAACATCGCCTTTCTAGCTAGGATGTTATTGAAAGACACGAGCTAAACATGGAGAGAAAAGTGCTGCGTAATTGTTTTAACTTGCATTATTTTTATTTTATATTTCTTTATTTCAATAGTTATGTCATAATTTCCCCTCAAAATCCCTTTAATTTATATCAACAACTTGAAACCCTTGTCACAATTAACTATTCAGTGTTTATTTAAAAACAAACTTTCATTCTCTCAGAGGGGAGGGATGAGAGGTATTTAGTGCTCCCACATTAATCACGGCTCTACAGCCAATCAGGGGCATCTGTGAGCTCACGCAAGCGGAAGGAGCGGATAGCGCTGTCCTCCGAGTGTGTAACACCGCCCCCAACGGTGCGTGAGTGAGCAGTTCGAAAAGATTCGGTTGGCTGGCGTCACGTGGCGTCACGTCTTCGGCCCTCCCGACTGAGTGGTAGTAGTAGCCTTAATGTGGGAGCCCCCTAGTGACGGGGAGGAATTGGACATGACTAAAAATCAGGGAGAAAATCGGGAAAAAATATATAATAATAATAATAATAATTTTAAAAAAAACTTTCATAAAGAATATGAATCTTTTAATATGCAGTATTTCATTAATGAACTTTAACTGAACTCTTACAGATCACTGAAGTGGGAGGACCTTTACAGGGGATTCTTGACCAACAACATTTAGTAATGGCAGTAATTTGTTGGTAAATGTGTGTGTAAAAGTGTGTATGTGTGTGTTAGTGAGAGGGTCAAAGAATGACAGCTTTCCTCTGTCCCATTCCAGCTGCACTCTGATCCTTTGGAGTTTCTGGGCCACTGAGAGGAGAGTGACTGTGTGTGGTGTAGAACGTGCTCTATATTTACCATCAAAATACCACACACACCAGATTCCACTTCTGGAGAATACACCCCCCTTCCTCTGAGCAGATTCTGTCATCACACCCACAAACCACAGTGTACTGTCTCCAACTTCAACATCCCAGCAGTGTGTCCCTGAGTCGAAGCCCTCAGAGCCCAGGATACACATACATTTATCAAATCTCTCTGGATTATCAGGAAGTTTCTGTTTACTTTGGAGTCTCACACTAGTCAGATCAGAAGATACAATGAAATCAGGATGAGCAGTGTTGGGGTCCAGAGTTACAGGTACTGAGGAAACACACACACACACACAGTTTGTTTCAATAGCGCTAGGCTAACTTAAATGTTATGTTAGCATGGCTCTTGCTAACCTTTGCCGAAAGCCTAGAAATAACTCAGAAAAGATGAATTAATAAACATATACAACCTATTAACATACTTTGTGCACTTTTCATTGTGTTTTTAAATTACAAATGTAAACAATATTCATAACAATTGTGACTCAAGCTTTTGAAAGCCAAAAAACAAAATTTTTTAGTGACAAATTTTTTTAGTCAGCCCCTCCGCTTACACATCAAACACTGAATACTAATGATGGGTCGTTCATGATTCGTTAGCTTTGAACGATTCGTTCGCTTTGAACAAGTCTTTAACGTGACTCAGAAGAATGAGTAGTCTCGAAGAGTGATTCGTTCATTTTCTACTGGGCGCACATGCACAAACCTTCGCAAAACCACCGTAGGTTATGTACAGGAAACAGAAATGAGTAGTTACCTTTAAATCTTTTGGTCCGAATCATTCATTCTTTTGTCACGTGACTCCCATAGACGCTATGCAGTGCAGTACACAGGAAACAGAATTGAGCGATTCTTCTCATTGAGTCTTCTCGCCCGAGTCGTTTGTTCTTTTGTCACGTGACTCACATAGACGCTATGCAGTGCAATAGATTCAAAAGAATTCTGTTCTGTTTTGTTCTGAATTCTGTTTATCATAATATGTCCTTAGTAGCATTGTAATATTTTCACAACTGGAACTATAATACCACATAGTGTTAACAAATGTTTTCCTGATCATTTAGCACAGCGTGCATGTACACACATACAGACTTTGTTTTAATAGGGCTAGGCTAACAAACATTACGTTAGCATGGCACAAACTACAGCAATCAAAGCCTTTCATAATTAAAGTACCTTTACATTATATTTAATCAAAATGAAATGTGAGCACCTTATTATGTAATAATAATAATAATAATAATAATAATAATATTTAACACATTACATAAATAAAACTACATTGTTATTAACAAACATGTTATTGTTATTAACAAAGGCAGGAAAAATCTACACTTTGTTTCAATAGAGCTAAGCTACTGTAAAATTAACATTATGTTAGCAGGAAACTAACTAATATTTGCATAAACCAAAGAAATAAACTTAATACCTGATATAACTTAACATGTCTAGTGTCCTTTTCGATGTGTTTACGTCACAAATGTAACAACCTTTTTAAGAATTATTGAACATTGAACAGTCATACTGACAAAAATAAGTCTTACTGTATTGGACAGTGTGCTGCATCTTCTCCCAGACTCTGAACTGAAGATTGGCCAGATGTTTTGCCACATGGATCAGTGCTCCTGAAATCTCCTCTGGATGCTGCAGTGTACACTGGGCTCTGCA
>JAQMYL010000035.1:7389358-7401281 GCA_030014365.1 Clarias pachynema
TCTGAAAGAGATGATATGTCTCTGCTCAGCTTCTCAATCTTCTCCTTCATCATCTGACTCTTCTGCTCCTCTTCCTCCCTCAGTGCAGTGATCCTGGCTGCCTCTTCATCTCGTAGAAACTGGTGAAGCTTCTCAAACTCCTCCTGGATCTGATGCTCTGTGTGTTGGGCCTGAATCTGCAGTGAAGAGGAAATCAAATTAAATATAATTGATTATACATTGATTAAAAAAATATTTATAAAATTAAAATCATGTTATTGATTCTAACCTTTATATGTTCTGCTGTTAGAGTCCAGTTAAGTTTACAGTCTTTAAAGATCTTCAGTTTCTCCTGTAGGGGCTTCAGTGCAGTTTTGAGATCCTCCTAAAACAAATCAACACACTGCATGGAGACTCTGTGTTTCAAAAACAATGTAAAAGTAATAGTTATACAGGTTGATGCTTCAGATGATGAAAATCTGCATATACTAAAATGTCATTCTCACAGGATTGGTAGTTATCATATAACTAAACTAATCAAATGTAACTAAAATTAAATTTTTGGCAAAAGAAAATGTCCTTCTCATTCCTTTGTCATATGAAACATTATCTCACAGGTATATAATATTTACCTTACAGTCTGCTACAGCCTCGTCAATGGGGCGGAATTTGTGGTCTGTGTGTTTTCTTGAAGTCTGACACACTAAACACACCGGCTGTTGATCATCCAGACAGAAGAGTTTGAGTTTCTCACTGTGCAGACTGCAGACTGATTCAGACACTGATGAAGATCTCTGAAGACTTCTCTTGTCTAAAAAAGTCTCACATAGGTTCTTTAACACCAGGTTTGTGGGAGGTGTTTCTATAGATGACTTTCCCCTACAAACAGGACATTCTCTGGATCCTTTGGCCTCCCAGAACTGCTGCAAACACACTTTACACACACTGTGACTACAGAGCAGAAGAACGGGATCCTTGTAGATTTCACAGCACACAGGACAGGAGAAATCCTCCTCTGAAAACTTAGAAGCCATTTTATTTTTCTGCTGTCGTTCTCTATTCCAAATCCTCAGAGTTTCACATTCACTTTGGTAAGAAGTAATCACATTTTGACTTCAGGTTTGTTTCAGGAAAAAAAAAACATAATTTTGTTGGTTCAGTTAATAATCACTTCCTTTTTCCTGTTAAAAATGAGCCAAGAAACAAACTAACCTCACCAGAGCAGAACTGTTTATGAAGGACTGCTGTCATCTCAGACTTGACACTTACAGTAGGAAATAGGAGGAGTTTTAAAGACACATAGTACATGCTGCAGTCATAATTTACATGAGAAACAGCACACAGTACTTACTTAAATGTGCAACAGTACTTACTTAGATGTCATTTTTTTATTCCTTGCTTCTACAAATATGAAGGTATCAAGAAATTGGTTACAAATTATTAAATTAAGCTATGGCCTTAGCACAAGTTTATCAGGTTGCTGAGAATACTGTTTGATAAACTGGCTTCCTGTTGTGAAAGTGCTGATTGTGATCATGTACAGTGTATGAATCATTCAAATGTTGAACCCATCAACTATTACAGACCAAAACTTACTGTATGCACACTGATGTTTGACCACTGACAACTGAGGAATTCCCACAAACTTTGGTAATAATTTATTCAGTCAACTTTCCATATGTTTCGGTATAGCACTCTGCAAATATCCAGCCCTTTCAGAGATGAACTGCTGTGAATCCTGCTCCTTGAGGAGGGTGTCTATGATCATGTTCCAACTATACAACTGTCAAGTCGGAAGGCTTCCCCACGATTGTGGTTTTGTGTACTGTATGAATAGTTATTCTCTCTCTCTCTCTCTCTCTCTCTCTCTCTCTCTATCTCACACACATTGGTGCACGCACAAACAAACAGACACATGATGTGTGCTTGCACAAACACACATACTGTACACACTAACGGAGATACTGCTCTGTCAGGAAACTTCTTTAACAAGGAATCTCTCTAATGACACTCACGCGCGAGTACACATACTGTACTAATGAGTGATGCACGCGCACTGAGGCTGAGCATGGGAGACGATTACCCATAATCCGGCAGCGCACACGAGAGAAGAATCATTGGCTCAGTTGTGATTACATGACGCTCGGCAGACAAAGCGCATCTGTACTACTCATAAATCAAGCCCTCACTCGATTATTAAGTTAGAATTTATTTCAACATTTTGGTCATTTTGCAAAATGCTCGCAGACCAAGTTACTCGCAATCCAAAGTACCACAGTATATGCGATGATGCAATGTATTTCTTAGAGACTCAGTGTTATGGTAGGGTCAATACAGTTGATTGTTTTTCTTTCCTTGAACCCTACGCTTTGATCAAGTCTCCAATTTCTGCTACCTGTTCTTGTAATTAGTTTGAATATACGTCATATGATTTTGTTTATCTAGCTGGTTTGTAATATTTTGTGCCAAATGGGTTAGTGCCTACCTTTGTACTCCAGTATTCTGACGTAGCATTATAATTTATTTCTTATTGTTCCCTAATTTCCTGTTTTTCTGTATAATTTGTATTAGTTGTAACCCTGCTTGTTTTTTCTTCTTCTTCTTCTTCTAAATAATTGTTATAGAGTGGATAAAGTTTATTTCTGCTTCTCTCACAGATCCCAGAATTGGCTCTAAGCAGGATACCTATAAGAAATTCTTATCATAGAAATTTTATAGGCACCATGGTAGTCTGATGGTACCTTGACTATGGCATATAGTACAATGTACACAGTACTTACTGTATTAGCTGCTGTATTACATGTACCACACAATGGTGCATGCACATAGTTCTTCTATGTAGAGGAGTATAGTTCATTCCACTACCTCAAATTATTAAGATTCAAAGAACTTTACCACATTACCACAGAATGTTGAAAATGCATTATGTTGTTGTGTTGTGTTGTCACTCTTGTTTGCACACTTGCACATGCACTTTATGTTGTTTTTTTCAGTATAGGCCCTAGATAGTTTCTGTTAATTTATAATGCTAATCTGGTTTGTCTCAGCCAGCAAGCAAATTAGATTTCTTAGTTAGTTAGCTAGTTAGTTTTTTTGCTAATTTATGTTGTTAATTTATGTTGTAAATTTATGTTGTATGTAGCACCTTGGTCCTGGAGGAACGTTGTTTCGTTTCATCGTGTACTAAACTGTATATGGTTGAAATGACAATAAAAGCCTTCTTGACTTGACTTGATGGTATTATGAAACATATACAGTACCAAGATATAAAAAAAAAATTAAAAAAAAATACTTCTTGTACTATACCATACCATTAGTATATAGGTACATATCTAATATGGTACAAACATATCTAAGTATGTACAAATGTACTATATTAGATGCATATGGAAGAAACACATACTGTATAGGTGTGGTAGTCAGGAGTCCACAAAGTTTTGGGAGATGCCACAGCACACCACCCAGAGAGCCTGCAAAGGCACACTCCAAGAGGCGAGAACCTCCCCAGTGGTGCAAGCGGTCCCAAAACCTACAGTAGGTGGTTATAATGTTAATGGCATTAATTTTATGCCAGTGGCTCCATATTAAAAAAGATACAAATACAATAGTTGGTCAGTAGGTCAGTTATTTTCAATTCTTACATCAAATTTATTTATTTATTTTCTCCATTATTGTCTCAAAAGAGGAGAAATTTTAAATCCAGCACAACAACATTTCACTATATATCATACTGTGTATGACTGTGCATGTGACAAATAAAATTTGAATTTGAATTTAAATGGGTTGACTGATTTGATTATTTATTGATATTTGGGCAATGATCCCAAACACACCACGCGGGCAATGAAGGAGTGGACTATTTCAAGGTCCTGGAGTGGCCTAGCCAAACCCCAGATCTCAACCCCATAGAAAATCTTTGGAGGGAGGTGGAAGTCTGTGTTGCCCAGCGACAGCCCCAAAACATCACTGCTCTAGAGGAGATCTGCATGGAGGAATAGGCCAAAATACCAGCAACAGTGTGTGAAAACCTTGTCAAGACTTACAGAAAACATTTGACCTCTGTCATTGCCAACAAAGGGTATATAACAAAGTATTGAGATGAAATGTTGTTATTGACTAAATACTTATTTTCCACCGTAATTTGCAAATGAATTCTTTAAAAATCCTACAATATGATTTTCAGGATTTTTTTTTCTTATTTTGTCTCTCATAGTTGGGGTAAACCTATGATGAAAATTACAGGCCTCTCTCATCTTTTTAAGTGGGAGAACTTGCACAATTGGTTGCTGACTAAATACTTTTTTGCCCCACTGTATTTATTCTAATTTTATGTTATTAATATTTGATATTGATTTTGTTGCAAGGACATGGTAGAGGATTAGGGACACCAAAAAAGTCAGATGTTTTTTCCAAGAATTCTAACTTCAATATATTTTTATTTCTTTTGTAGTGGCACTAATCCTCTTTCATACATGGACAGCAGATAATGGCATTTTCTTCACATACATTGTCTTAATCAAAGTTATTGCTTATCTTGATTGCCTTCTACTCAACATTTTTCATATAATTAATGGTGCAAGTTTCAGTTTTTATAGTGTATTTTTTGGAGTAAGACATGCTGTGTCCACCATCTAATCCAGGGTTCAGTTCACCTTTTTCCCCTTTTCTCTACCTCCAAAGTCTTTCCAAAGACCACCATCCAATGTCACCTAGCTACACTGTCCCCTATAACCACCTTAACAGTCTCTACTCTCCTTCATGTTTTTAGCCTTGCTTCCCTTCCACTCGGTTTTTTGTACACACAATATATCTACCTTTCTCCGGACCGCCATATCAGCTATTCAAAGTTAATATTTTAACCAGTGAATCAATCTTTTAAGCAGTTTTCATAGTGTCCATCCCAGTTTTTGGAGTAAGCCATGCTGTGTCACACATTTTTTAAGGTACATTGGCGTAATTTCTGTTTCTTCCACATACTCTGCATAAACTGTATAAACTAACGCGTTGATTGGCTCTGCTGAGTGATGCGTGTTACTAGAGGCAAAAATGCTGAATTGATTGACTCTGTTGTGTGACGAATATAGCTACGCCCACCTTGAGGGAAACTCTGCAGGACTTACATACAGATACAGACATACATACGGACAGCCAGACATTTTTCTGAGACTGGTTTCGGGTCCTCCAATGTATGAAATGTAAAGATTAAATTCTTGAATAATTCTTGAAGATTTCACAGCACATGGGACAGGAAAAATCCTCCTCTGAAAACTTAGTAGCGATTTTATTTAGCTGTTGTTCTCTTCATTTGAAATGTGAGAGTGTAGTGGAAATTGTTGTTTTACAATGTAGGGGTAACTTTCTCTTCTGCTACAGTATATCTTGGATGACTAGGCAGTGATAGGATCTAGGAATCTGAAAGCTTATAAGGATGCAATTCTTTCCACTTGTTGCATTTTTTTAAAGGGTAATACTTATTCATTAATAAAATTGTAAAAATGAACATGTGTATCAGAAATGACTGATATTTGTGCAGGTTTAATATAATTAAATAAGTGTCAGGGATTACCCCTGGAGGGCACCTTGCACCCATGGACGTTGTCTTCAGACTTCATTTCCCATGGTGCACATTGTCATAGTAATGGTTTTCACCTGAACTTAGTTTATTGCCCTGATTTGTATCATTATTTAAGCTTGCTTGTTTAGTTAGTGTGTGTCTTGAGCAGTAAAGAATATTTGTTCTAACTGTCAGAATACTGTGCTCACGGCAGAACTGTTGTTGGACGATTTCACATCAGATAAATGCACAATTAAATTCTCATTTACTTTTCTAAAATAACATCGCCTTTCTAGCTAGGATGGTAT
This sequence comes from Clarias pachynema, assembly GCA_030014365.1. Lineage (NCBI taxonomy): Eukaryota > Metazoa > Chordata > Actinopteri > Siluriformes > Clariidae > Clarias > Clarias pachynema. The sequence goes on from JAQMYL010000035.1 coordinate 7,395,200, forward strand.
TGAATAAACAATTGTAAAAGATTTTCAAACAAATCATTCTGATCTTTGCAATAGAACAAAGTGCTGGTAGAGGGAAGCTTAGAGCTTGAAATCTCCTCCACCGCACACACATAACACACACAACTAGCTAATCATCTCACCCAAGATTAACAGCACAGCGCTAACAATTACAAATATAGACATGAGCTTTAAAATTGATTTCCTGTCTGCAATTCTTGTTATTGTTTTGATGGACCTCCTGACAATCATTTTATAGACACTCTACTCCAGGTTGTGAGGGTTCTGCTTTGTGAACATGTGGGGGAATCATTCCAGTGTCTAACCCACAAAACTGTTCAGACCTAATATTACTGAATGCACCCTGTGATTATCTAGTAAAAAAATCTGAGTCTTTCCAATGTTTAAAAGTAGGCTGCAAGCTGTTAGAGTAGCTCCTATAGTTTAGGACACAAGACACAGAATGAACTGTGAAATCTTATAAGGATGCAATTCTTTCCACATGTTGTGTTTTTTATCAGTGTAATACTTACTCTGTAATAAAAATGTCAGATGAGCATGAATATGTGGATCAGGAATGACTGACATTTGTGCAGGTTTAATATCATTAAATAAGTGTCAGGGATAACCACTGGAGGGCGCCTTGACATAATTCCACCATTTAAAACACCCTGCAACATAATCAGCAGATTTCACACCCTGTGTGTTACTTGGGTAACATAAGCACCTCGGATACCTGTTGCTGCACATTAAATATTGAATGTTTTATTGAAATTGAATTGAAATGGGTATAACTTTTATTAAATAATTTATAATTATTTGATTATGTTACAAAGTGTACAGAAAAAATAAGCTTTTCACAGACTACTAGACTATATAACAGTAAGGATTTATTACAATTATTAAAAATTAACTTTTCGAAATACTGTGCTCACACCAGAACTGAACTGGTGTTGGATAATTTCACATCACATAAATGCACAATTAAATTCTCATTCCTTTGCCTTTCTACAAGAAAACCTTTGCAAAAGAAAGCCCAACAACATCTTTTCTTCCTGAAAAGGCTGAAAAAGGCCCAGCTTCCACCCCTGATCGTTACCACTTTCTGTAGCGGGACTATCAAGAGCACCCTGAGCAGCTGCATCACTGTCTGGTTTGGGAATTGTGTCATCTCGGACTGCAAAACCCTACAGCAGATAGTGAGAACAGGCAAGAAGATCATCAGGGTCGCTCTGCACTCTGTCGAAGACATCTACACCACATCCTGCATTTGCAAAGCCACCAGCATTGTGGCTGATTGGAGACACCCTCACACACACTCCTCACTCTCCTGCCATCTGGGAAAAGGTACTAAACCATTCGGGTACTCACATCCAGATTGCACAACAGCTTCTTTCCACAAGCCATCCGTCTCCTCAACAAAAAGGGACTGGACTGACACACACACATACAATCTATAACACTAATACTATATACATACTAATACTATAACACTGTGACCACGTGTGTGTGTGTGTGTGTGTGTGTGTGTGTGTGGGTGTGAAACATATTTTATTTTGTGTTTGTAAGCGTGTTTGTACAGCGCGCGGATAAAGCAAAAGCAAGTCTCATTAAAGATCCGTTTTTTCTCTCTCACTCTCTGTATCAGCCTGTCGTGTTTCACTTTAACTTTGGAAAGAATCGCGACAGAGCGGAGTTTCTGTGTAAGGCAGAGAGTGTGCGTCTGTATGTGTGTGTGAAGTCGAGAGGAGGAGGGGGTGGTAGGGGGGCTGTAAAGGCGAGAGTGTGTGTGTGTGAGAACAGTTCAGGTTAATTTTTTTTGTAAAGACATTAGCATTTAAAGTCTCACTATAGTTACAATTTTTTTTTTTTAAAAGACACAAAATTAAATAATCTATTTTAAATGTTACATTGTACACCAAAACACTCATAATTTTACTGAACATTGAGGAGAAAAGTGATCTAAAACTATTTGAACTTATTTTACCTCAAAATCCCGTTAATTTAAATGAATAATCCTTTCTTTTACAACGAATTATTCAGTGTTTCTGAAATAAATATGAAATCTTTTTATGTGCAGTATTTTATTAATGAACTTTGATTTATTAACTGATCTGATTCACTCTTACAGAGCACTGAAGTCGACGGAGTTTTACATGAGATTCTTCATCACTAACATGAAGGAATGGCAGTAATTCGTCAGTAAATGTGTGTGTGAAAGTGTGTATGTGTGTGTTAGTGAGAGGATCGGAGAATGACAGTTTTCCTCTGTCCCAGTCCAGCTTCACTCTGATCCTCTGGAGTTTCTGTGCTACTGAGAGGAGAGTGAATGTCTGTGGTGTAGAGCGTGCTCTATATAGACCAATACACTTCTCCACACACCAGATTCCACTTCTAGAAAATACAATACCCTTCCTCTGAGCAGATTCTGTCATCACACCCACAGACCAAAATGAACAGTCTCCAACTTCGACATCCCAGCAGTGTGTCCCTGAGTTAAAGCCCTCAGAGCCCAGGATACATTCACATTTATCAAATCTCTCTGGATTATCAGGAAGTTTCTGTTCCTCATCACTGAATCTCACACTGGTCAGATCATCAGATACAGTGAATCTAGGATGAGCAGTGTTGGGGTCCAGAGTTACAGGTGCTGAAAACACACACACACACACACACACACACACACACAGTTTGTTTAGGCTAACCTAATTATTTAATATATTAAAAGCACAAAAGCAAAGAGATAATACTTCAGTCAAACACTCAATAATATTAACATATATAACCTAACAACATTATTATTGTCCTTTTCAGTGCATTCTTAAATTACAAATGTAATTGTAAGTCAAAACACTTTTTACTCAGACCCTCTACTCACACTTAAAACACTGAACAGGCTGACAGCAATCAAAGTCTTTCATAATAAAAGTTCCTTACATGTGTTCAAAAGGTGAACACATCTGTTTGTAATAATAATAATGATGATGATGATGATGATGAAATTAATATAGGTTAAAATGAAGAATTATAACACAAATGAAAAAACTCACATTAGTGCTATTAACAAAGGCAGAAAAAGTAGGGGACAAAAACATATTTAGCATAGATACGAAGGACAAAGAAGTAGAAGTCTTACTGTATTGGACAGTGTGCTGCATCTTCTCCCAGACTCTGAACTGCAGGTTGGCCAGATGTTTTGCCACATGGATCAGTGCTCCTGAAATCTCCTCTGGATGCTGCAGTGTACACTGGGCTCTGCAAAAACATTCAGGAGTCAGTGTTGCTGTGGGTTTGGATTCAGAAACACAGAGAACGAGAGAGACAGGAACCACATCACTTACCATTTCACTGTGGACTTATAGTTCTGTAAAACAACAAAGCAAACAACAGTGGATATGATTTACATTGTTACACCACTGAAATATGACATTTCTGATGGTGGAAAGAAGTTTCACTTTCTCACAGTATAAATCCTGACTAAATGACCCTCACTTGTAAGAACGAGACGTCTTCAGCTCTCATCTCCTCTTCTATGGCTCTGATATTGCCTGAAAGAGATGATATGTCTCTGCTCAGCTTCTCAATCTTCTCCTTCATCATGTGACTCTTCTGCTCCTCTTCCTCTCTCAGTGCAGCGATCCTGGCTGCCTCTTCATCTTGTAGAAACTGGTGAAGCTTCTCAAACTCCTCCTTAATCTGACGTTCTGTGTATCGAGCCTGAATCTGCAGTGAAGAGGAAATCAAATATAAAAAATATATTTAAAAAATATAACTGATTGCAATGATGCAAAATATAATTCTGAAGTCAAAGCCATGTTATTGATTCTAACCTTTATATATTCTGCAGTCTGACTCCAGTTCAGTTTACAGTCGTTAAAGATCTTCAGTTTCTCCTGTAGGGGCTTCAGTGCCGTTTTAAGCTCCTCCTGAAGCAAATCAATAGAATGCATGGAGACTCTGTATTTCAGCTCTTATTTTACACATCATTAACTCAGATCATTGACAGGATTTAACTGTAAAATGCTCAATATGAGATCAACAATAATGTAAACATAATAGATTTATTTCCTCTTACTATCAATCTGATGGTGTTCAGAAATGCAGATAAATAGACTCACAGGTTTGGAATTGTCATATAAATTAACTAAGTAAAATGTAACTATAATTTATTTTATACCTGTTTATAATATTAAACCTACAAATATTTTAGGCAACAGATATATTTATCCTTTCTTTGTCATATAACACATTACAGGTATATAATATTTACCTTACAGTCTGTTACTGCCTCATCAATGGGGCAGAATTTGTGGTTCGTGTGTTTTCTTGACGTCTGACACACCAAACACACCGGCTGTTGATCATCCAGACAGAAGAGTTTGAGTTTCTCACTGTGTAGACTGCAGACTGATTCAGACACTGATGAAGATCTCTGACTTCTCTCCTGTAAGAAAGTCTCACACAGGTTCTTTAAAGCCTGGTTAATAGGAGGATGTTCATGAGACGTCTTCCTCCTACAAATAGGACAGTCTCTGGATCCTTGGGTGTCCCAGAACTGATGTAAACACTCTTTACACACACTGTGACTGCAGTGCAGAAGAACGGGATCCTTAAAGATTTCACAGCACACAGGACAGGAGAAATCCTCCTCTGAAAACTTAGAAGCCATTTTATTTTGCTGCTGCGGTTCTCTTCTGTCAAAAGGCTCTGACTGCAGAAAGTTTCACTTTCACTTTAATAAAAAGTAATTACTCTTTGACTTCTGATTTATTGATTCTGTTGATAATCACTTCCATTTACAGTGCTAAAAATAAACCAAGAAACACACTGAGAATAAAACTAACCTCACCAGAGCAGAACAATGCAGGCTGTTTATGAAGGACTGCAGTTGTTGAAAACTTGACACTTCATAAATAGGAGGAGTCTTAGAGACATGTTTAACCTGTTACAGTCATCATTTACATCATGAATAGCACAAAGCACTTACTTAAATGTGCAATATTCAGTTTTTTTTTTTGCTTGTACAAATAACTTTAAATATCCAGAACATAATTAATAACCATTTAAGATTAAGCTATGGGCTTAGTACAAGTTTAGTAAGTGACTGTGAATACCATTTGGAAAACTGACTTCCTTTCATGCGAGTGGAGCTTTGTGGTCATGTGCATAAGCCATCCAACTGTTACAGATCTAATCTTACTGAATGCATGAATTCCAATAAATTTTGGTTGAATTCCAATAAATTTTGGTACTAATTTATCTAGTCAACTTTCCATGAATATGCTTCGATACAACACACTGCAAATATCTAGCCCTTTCAGACATGACCTTCTGTGGCTTACACTGCATGTGGAGAGTTTCCGTGATCATCTTGCTAACTGTAAAGTCAGCAGGTTTCCCCTTGATTGTTGTCTCGTGTACTAAGCTACAGTGGACCAAGAGATACATGCTATTTATTCTGTATATATACTGTTTTAAGATACTTGATTTTTTATTTTCATAAGCTTTAACTGGTAATCATTGATGACCAGACTAGTTCACAGTGGTGGAGGAAAAATCTGTGAACCCATAGATTCACTTCAACAACAGCTCATTGGAGTCAGTAGTTTGCACACCTTAAATACAATTAATTACATGAGTTTGGAGGTGTGGTTTACAGCTACTTTGCAGTCATTTTGATATGTAAAAGACACTCAGACATTTTATGTTTGCTATTCCTATGTAGCATCTGGTTACATGAACCATGCTTCCCAAAAAGAGATCTCTGAAGACCAATGATCAAAAGTAGTCAATCTGATTGAAGCTGGGAAGGAATCCAATGTCATCTCAAAGTGTGTAGGCATCATCAGATGACAGGTAGACAAATTGTCTATGTGTCTCCACACTACTTATCCAAGAAGTGGGCACACAGCTAAGATGACTGCAAAGGGATAATGCAGAGGTAAAGAAGAACACAAGAGTAAAAGCTAAAGACATCACTGGAACTGGAAAACATCTCTGTTTAATGAGTTAATTCAATTCAATTCAATTCAATTTTATTTATATAGCGCTTTTAACAATGGTCATTGTCTCAAAGCAGCTTCAC
>JAQMYL010000035.1:7516342-7527898 GCA_030014365.1 Clarias pachynema
GGGCGGGCACTCGGCGCCTGTGATTAACCCCTTACACGCCGCTCAAAAATAGACATTTCTCAGAACGTGGTATCGGTTCCCGGTACCTTTAGAAAATGTGGTATCGAGGCCGATACCGGTATCGGTGCATCCCTATTAAATGACAAATTCCTTAAAAAAATACCACAGCTTTTGAAGAAAATAAAAACATCTTCCTCAATAAAGTAAAATAAATAAAAGTACTCACTTCTTCTTCCTGTGGAGATTATGGGCTAGTTGGGGTAAAATCACCATCTACTGGACTGAAGATTTCAATATAAAAAGGATAAAAATGATCACCTTGACTAAGACCGAGACATGACATTTAAGCAATCAACAACACAAGTCATGCAGCATTTTAACGTTTATTAAATAGTCTTAGTAGTTTTTAATACTGTAAATATGGCTGCTTGAATTAAATCAGATAATTACACCTCAGTGCTGTCGAATCTAATCAGGAAAAAAATTTAAATCTAATCCCTCAAAAATCATATTAAATTGACAGACTGCCCTGTGATTCACAGCTCTTCTTAGTATCACAGAGTAACGTTGCTGCTTCATAGCTGCAGGTCAATCCTGAACTCGTCTTACTGCCTGTGTGCAGGTTTGCAATTAGATGTGTTCACCGGCTTACAGGATCCACTCTGAGTAAAAGTGTTTACCGAAAAATAGATGAAAGAATTAATTGTTGTGTTGTGAATGCTTAATTTTTTTTACGTCCCACACTGATAAACGTGAATATGTTGCATAAAACATACATTTACAGAAATTCGAATATGTCGATTGATGAGTCCTGTTTAGCCATAAAATGATCGCAGCTGTGAGAAGGTTTTGTGTCGAGATTACAAAACCAGTGCAGCCAACACAGCAGGGGATCTATCATGGGGAAAAAAAAAAATTTTTTTGTCAATTTTGTGTTTGTTGAAGAGGGATTGTGTGTGTGCATGCATGCATGCAAACATAAAGTGTCATTTTCTTCAGTTTTGGTTGTGAGCCAGTTATATTTTTACCCCTATTGTGACCTCATAAATGAGGAAGCTCAACTACAGCAAGTTAGTAGAAACTGTACATTTGAAGGAAGAGTGAAGTAAGGGGAGTTTCATACATAAGAATCTCAGGGTTATTTCAGCTATAGAATTGACACGTACTGTACGTCACAGAGCTCCTCTTTAGTTTGTGTTAAATTCCTAATAAAATAGTAAATATAATATATATAATGTATAATAAAATATAGGACCTTTTAAACACTGCAAATTCACATTATAACCACTGGGTTACTCCTCTTCATATGGACTTTGACAGATTTGTTTCCTTAAACATTGCTTAAAATATTAAAAGGCATTTTAGTTAGTTATTCAGTTGTTCAAACTGGTTTGTTGTGAAATTATATATGAACCCAATTTAGGGAAACTCTAGCACCATGTCAGAGTATTTGGCCCAGTGATCGTAGGGAATTTTGCTGTGAATTTCTCTTAGGTTTTGTAAGGGCCTTCTCCCTTAAAAATATATTTCAATCTTTTTTTAAAAATATTTTATATTTACTTTTGCTTGCCAAAAATTTAAAACAACCTTAAGCAGCAAGGTGGGAAAAAATAAGCTCACCCTTCTTACTTACACAGTTATTGAGTAAGTAATTAGCACGCATTGCTAATGAAATTCACAAGTTTATTTAATCAGTTTTACACCCCTTAACACAGCTAGAATTCCTGGGAATTTAGTACATTTAACCAAAAACCCATGAGCTATATAATGTCACCTACAGGTCTCCGTAATCTCAAGGAATGAGAGAGACTTTTCATATAAATGTGACAAAGGCATCATCTTTACAAAAAATATTGTTACAGAACAACGCAAGTTGGCAAAAAATGCATCTGCACAATCATAAAAGTTTTACGACAATATTCTTTGGACTGATGGGGACGAGGAGATGTCTGATCATCGTGCGTAGCACCGTGTGTGGTAGATGGGTAAGGATTTTAACATCCACTGGACCTGGGAAATGTGCAGTCGACTTTTGCACCAGAATATTCTCAACACAAATGTAAGACCATCTGTTCAGCGGCTTCAACCGGGCTGAAATTGTGTTAATCAACACAATGATCCCAAACAGCCAAAGAAATATCCAAGTCAAAGTCCAGAACTTGGCCCCCAATTGGATTTTGGCATAAAAAAAAAAAAAGACATCAAATATCCGTATCTGAAGCAATGTTGTAAAGAGGAGTGGACCAGAGAGACTGATGATTATAGGGTGTGCTTATTTTTTCCCACCTGATATGTGAATGTTGGTTTAATCATTTTTCTGTGGAATAAAAAAAAAAAACTAAATATAATCGAAGTAGGCGGTACTTCCTTTTCGCCGATGATCGTACACGTACATACAGGCTCTACTACACAAACATAAAAACATAACAGCATGATGCGTTTTCAAATCTCTTTGACCGATGGGATAACACTATTGAGATTCATGAGTGTGTGTGTGTGTGTGTGTATAAAGCTGTAAAGTAGGTCAGGGGAGCGTTGGGCCTCATTCTGTAGCCGAACCCACAGACTGCCATCGTCGATTGTAAAGCATTCCACAGCACGCTGGTTCGCCATGGTGCTCCAGCAGCAGCTTTTAGCCGAGCACATTGTGTTTGGAGAATGGAGCCAAAGGGCAAAAAGTCATCTTTTCCATTACAGTGAAACCAAAAGGCGACCCGGTGAGGGTGCAGGTCATGTGAGGTCATGCGAGGTTCACATGCGTGACTGTGCACGAGCTGTGCAATTTGTCTGGCTCCCTTGAGTGTTAGTGTGTGTGTGTATATGGGGCTTGGTGAGTGTCACCCTCAGCCGTCTTACAACAATACAGTAACACCCGCCTTCTGCATGACTTTGATTTGATCTGCATCATTGCACCATACAGCAGATTAGAAGCATGACAGATTTTGCAAGATGAGACGGCCTGAGCTCCACAGGAAGAGGAGGCCGGAGACACGGGAGATCTGTTCACGGATGGAGAACCGCGCCAAAGGTTAATCCAAGATAAATACAGCTACCAGTACTGCTCTGCTGATCGTCATAACCGTAAATGTCATCGTGCATCCCGGAAGACATTAGCGTAATAGGATCGCCTCTCGAAGGTCCTGAATCAAATTGAGCATGAGAGTAACAACTCAAATCGAACCCCTGTTTTTCGGATTTCTATCCATTTTAAAAACTTGAAAAATCTAGCCTTAGCCCAAAGAGTATCTGATTTATGTCTTGGCTGACTTTTCTGGCTGTAAGCTTTATTCTCTTGATGGTTGTAATCTGATTGGCTATCCACATACTGTTACGCTTCCTTGTGGATGTACTTCCTGTCACTTAAAAAAAAAAAAAAAAATTATAAACACTTACACACTGAGTGCTTCCGAGCAAGGAACAGTCAGTAAATTAAAGGGTCAAAAAGAAAACGTGTGACAACAGCTCACAGCTCAAGGGTTTCATTCCAAACTCTGGTTATTGTGTGTGCTTAATTTCTTTTTCACGTTTTCTATCCAACTCTGTCTCACCTCGAGAAAACAAGCCCATTAACTTGCCCTTAGGTATGAATGTGTATGTGCGTGTTTGAGTGTGTGTGCGTGCGCGCGTGTTGAATGCACTGTCTTCAGTGCATTCCCGCCTCTCTCCAGGTGTTCAGGGATATGAGTTTGGAAGTTTGAAACAGTAAAACTTTCTCTGAACTTTTCTGTGAATCGCTGTCATGTAAACAGGATTTTCTTGCGTGTTTGCCTCGTGGGAAAAGAAAGATCAATGGACTTTAGGTGTTTCAGTGAAGAAACTCTGGCCTGCACGTGAAAGGGTTAGTTTGAAGTTGTGTCATGATTTTTTTTTTTAAGATGACTTGGGATGATGCTTGTTTTTTATTTTATTTTTTATCATTTCCGTCTGCTGCAGCTCTAGTAGATTTGTGTTTGTTTACACACCTTGTGCCACGTGCCTCGTTTTGAGTCATTACACAAACACGTCTTTGCTTGTGCACATGGTTAAAACTGCACGCAACACTGCCTTCCGTTCCTGGCGTCTGTGGAAGAGGAAGAGCTTTTATCCTTTATCACTGCGTACAGTTTTATTGTATATGATTGACTGTATATGTATCGGTTCGGTTTGTCTACAGGTTGATGCAGCTACCGATTAGCTGAGCATATCTATCCATACATCCATACATGCTTATGAATAATGTTTAATATTCACCTTCTGAAGGTTGTTGGTGTACACATTCTGAGCTGTGTGTGTGTGTGTGTGTGCTTACTGTGTTGCAGACTCTGGCTGGAGCGTAATGAGCTCACGCTTCCGGTTGCCTGCTGGCAGATCCTACAATGTCCGGGCGTCGGAGCTGGCACGTGACAGGCAGCACACCGAAGTGCTCTGCAACATCGTTCTGCTGGACAACACCGTCCAGCCTTTTAAGGTTAACGTAAGTAACAGCGGATCTCCTCCTGGTACACCTTCACGCCGCTGGTTGTATCGGTGAATTCCACATGCCAGACTCTTCCAGTTCCTAAGACATCATGTTCTTGGAGTTGTTTTATTTTATTTTTTGTGATTTGATAATTTTATATCATGGCCAAGTTGTGCTCAGAGTCATGTTTTGTTCCTAACATTCCTGGTGAAGGAGGAGTTCCCCTTCGGGTTCTTCTGAATCAAGTATGTACTTGTGCACACACACGCTGCAGAAGTGGTCTCTAATCTAGAGCACTAAATCACAGTGCAGTCACAGGACACGCCGATTGCGACATCACTGTGTTTATTCCCCTCACCATGAAGAAGTGCTTTGATGACTTTACAGACAAATAAGTTTTTTTTTTTCTTCTTCTCCTATAAGAATTAGGAAAATGGATTATGGTATAGCTGTCTGAAGAATATTAATTTTAATTCTTGAAAATTAGTAAATATTGAGAAATGCCCGTATTTGTTGGGATAAAAAAGCATTTCATGGTGGACGCACAAGTTGCCTTTGAGTTGCTTTAGATTTTTTTTTTCATATTCGTGTGTGTGTGTGTGTGTGTGTGTGTGTGTGTGTGTGTGTGGATCACCTGTAAAGTGCAAAGGTCATGCTTGACAACTCATTTGCATTTATTGACACCCACAAAACTCCATATAAGGTCAGGAATGATGGGAGGATAAAGCTGAGAAGCAGAAGTGGAAGCTATTTTGACTCACTACTCTGCCAATAAACATATTAAGTAATGTTATTAATAATTATAATAAGCAGGCACTAAACCTTCTGTTAGCTGAGATGTTTGCTTAGACGTTTGCACAGACAGACCGGCTCGTCCTCCACTTACACGGCCGCATTACTTATGTTATAATTGAATAATTAGTTTTATTTACAGTGTATTTTTTTTTTTGTTACTCTTAAATTAATCCCGATAAAATCAGTCAATTAAAACTTTGCAGTATAACACATAAGTATGAAGGAGCATACTAAACAATAAAGACTTTTTCTTTGAAGCGTGTTCCTCTCACACACTCGGAGATCATACTTTTTGGTTTGTTTTCAGGATGGTCACATTCAGGTTCCCAGATCTGCCGTCTTTTTGTAGACGTCACAACATCAGGTCAAAATCAAAAGACGGAAACCCAAAGACTAATAGTTTAGAGTAGACGAAGAGCGGAAAACCGTAGCGCATCCCTCATGTACGCAAACAGGAAGGACGCTTATTGATGTCGCCGAAGTCGCCGTTCTAGGCAGTGTTGACGTTAACCGGAGAGGACGCTGTAAATATTTCTAATCCGTTTGTCTGTAGCGGTGTGTGTTATGACTGGAATGATAAAAGGAGCCAAAAAAATCCAAGCATGCCTATTAGTACGTGTAATAGGTTGGAGCGGGGGGCAGTTTTAACACAGATCTCATTTCACCTGTGCCACCGCCTCAGGTCCCAGCTTAAAGTCGTAACAAAAACTACCCAGATTCAGGCTTTGTGTATTTCACACAGAATGCCGAGGCACTGTGACACTGCAGTATTTACCGCCTTGAACAGGCCATGTGAAAGGGGGTGAAGAAATATTCAGTTTTGTTACCAGGAATATTTATGGCAAGGAAAAATCCAGAAGCAAAATTTGATTAAAACTTCATTAATTTGATTAATTAATCCAACTTGGTCTGACAAACTGCCAAAAAAAACAGGACCGGGTTTATTTCATAGCTTTACCAGATGGGACTCTTTTTACATGATTAAATTCATTAGTAAATGTTTTTTGTCTAGAACAGGCTCTTTTTTTTAAGCAGCAGCTACGTGTAACTCTTGTAAGCCTTACTATTTGTCCAGAGTTGGCAGCTGGTAACTCGGACCAGACTAGACGTTTTGCTACGAACTGTTAATCTGTTAACATTTCCCAATCGCAATCTGATGTGGGCCATAATCTCACATGGCATTAGGCAGCACACTTTTTGTTGCTTTTTTTTTTCTTTTTCTTTTTTTAATTAATACATTTTTTGGAGACTCAGTTCTAGAGTCCACTGCATTTATTATACATTGCCTAAATGTAGGATTTCTGTTTTTCGGATAAAGAAGTTAAGAAATTAATTACCACAGTCAGCATGTGGCTCGTGATAAGTTCTCATCAGCTCTGTTTTTACGCTGCCTTGGCTTCTTTGACGTGACATCACTGATTTTGCTTTAGTTGTGAAAAATGGCTACCCGAGTGTGGGTTATTTAAAATACAGGACAAGAAAAAATTCAGTCAATATAGAGACTTTGTCAAAGTCGCTCAAATCCTCCTTAAAATTGTCCATTTTTAAATTATTTATTACTTCCAACATCTCAACTTCAGGAAGCAAAAAGCTTCACTCGCTGCTTAATACAGTATGCCCCGCCCACTTCCAGCTGCCACCGTAACGAGATATTATAACTGCTGTAGCTACTGTGACAGCGGCCACGATTAATACCCACCAGAGAATAGCTAGCTAATATCTTTTACCTAATATAAAGTGATCACTACAAAGGTGTTAATGGCTTCCATTCATATTCCACGACGCCTTTTTTTTTTTTTTGGTCCGTGTTGGCTCGATAAACCACTTCTAACCACAAATCCCTCCTCTGTTTGTCAGCCGTATGCCTTTACAATGCCCTGCCACACCCTCCGATTATGACATCAAACCACTAACACGTGCCAGGCATTAATTCAGCAATTATTGCTATCACTTTACACTGTAGGACCAAGTGTGGCATCAACGTGGCAACCCAAACAAACAAACAAACAAACAAAAAAAACACAGTGCATTCTGGTGCTGTGAGGTGATCTGCTGGATCTCTCTCTATCTGTGTAAGGAAATGTATGTATTTTTTGATCATTTCACCCAAATCTGTTGTTACCTCAAGATGCCCCCCCCCCCCACCTGCATTCCTGCTTCAGGTCTTCTGCTGTGAGGAGTTTTTTTATTTTATTTTTTATTTTTTAAATCCCCCCCCCTCTAGCTTAACCATTAGACTCCACCCACAAGCTTTGAGACGATTTCCGGACAAGCTGCCTCCTGTCCTCACACATTTCTGTCATTCCGGTGTGCAGGCCTGCACTCCTGTTTCCTCACAGCACACGACACCCATCTATCACTCTCTCTCTCTCTCTCTCTCTCTCTCTCTCTCCCCATTCACTCTGCACCGCACCGAGTCACAGACCTGCAGCTGTTCCGCACACTTCAATTTTCTCCTCAAGCTGTGAGGGAGATCGTGCTGTTTACGGTTTGTTTGTGTTACATTTCACACACAAGCACACGATCACAAACACATGCTGACTTTAATTATTTATCTACTGGTATCTATAGGTTGAAGACAGGGGGGCAAATATTATATCTTAGTATTTTTAGGCTGAATGGCGATACGTGATATACACTCATTTTATTAGATTGGGGATTTTGTCTTCAGAACTTCTCCGATTCTTTGTTGGATTGATTCAACAAGGTGCTAGAAAACATTAATTAGAGATTTTTTAATTTATTTTTGTTTTGTCTGTATTGACACGATAGTATCGTGCATTTGCTGCAGCCTTTTCGGGCTGCACGTACACGATCTCTCGTTCAGCCACATTCCAGAGGCGCTCTACCGGATTGAGATCTGGTGCCTCTGGAGGACATTCGAGTACAGTGAACTCATTGTCACGTTCAAGAAACCAGTTTCAGACCATTTTAGCTTTGTGATGACACGTTGACCAGTCGACATAAAGGGACGAACGTGGTCAGCAGTAATACTCGGGTAGGACGTGGCGTTTTTAAGACAAAGGAGCCAAAAGTTTGGCAAGAAAATATCCCCAACACCGTAACATCATTATCAGCAGCAGCAACATTTCCATCCTGGACCTTTGATGCAAGGCAGGATGGATCCATGCTTTCATGTCGTTTACACGAAATTCTCACCTTACCACTCGAGTGTCACAGCAGAAATCAAGACTCATCAGACCAGGTAACATTCGTATTGTTCGATTTCGGTGATCCCATGTGAATTGTAGCCTCAGGTTCCTGTTCTTAGCTGGCAGGAGCCGCACCCGGTGTAGTCACCTGCGCCTGTAACCCATCCGCTCCAAAATGCGGTGTGTTGTACATTCAGAGTTGTTCTTCGGCATACTCAAGATGTAACCAGATGGTATTTGAGTTACTGTTGCCACCTTTCTGTCAGATTCCTAACCAGGCTGGTCATTTTTCTCAGACCTCTGGCATCAAAACGCCATTTTTGCCCAAAGTACTGACCATACAAAGTAAGACCATTCTCTGTAAACCCTAGAGATGGTTGTGTTTAAAAATCCCATTAGGTAAGCAGTTTCAGAAAGACTAAGATGACACCAACAACTATGCTAACGTCACTTAAATCATCATTCTTCTTTATTCTGATGCTCGGTTTGAACGTCAGCATATCGTCTCGACCACGTCTGCATGCCGAAATGCGCTGAGCTGCTCGAACAGGTGTACCTAATGAAGTGGCCGATGAGTGTACATCTCAGGCCATGTCCACAGATAGCCAGGTATTTTTAAAAACTGGGAGTTTTTTTTTTTCCCCCCACTCGACCTACATTTTAAAAATATCTTTGTCCACATGAAAAACGAAAAAACAAAACAAAAAAAACCTGTTAAGTGCTGTCCGGAGCGTCCCGAATCAACAGGGGGCCAATCAGAAGCCTAGACAAAAACGTCATTACCGGTTGTGCTATGTAGAAGTCTAACAGATCTCGTCCAAAACCTCCATCGCTGTCTGTGTCTTGAGAGTTTTGTATGAGCTTCGTAGTACGTTCAGGCTCCTCTGTTCGTTAACGTAATGTGTGAGTCATGTAAAAAAATACAGTAAACAAAGTTAACACAATCACTAGTTTACTGTATGCAAGTCCACTATTGCACAAAATGTCATCATGAACAAAGCTGACGTCAAATCAAGGAGACAAGCACAAACAATGACGTCATAAGTTTTAAAAATCTTCACTTTTGCATGTGGATGAAAAAAAAAAATCTATATATATATATATTTAAAACTACCCGGCTACATGTGGACATGGCCTCAGTATTTTCAGCGAAGCCTGAGTGTTCAGTTGTAAGTCAAAGCCACGTGCGCGATGTCACAAGCATATTTTTAAAAACAGACTCTGATCAAAATAAAATCCAAAGGAGGAGTTTTATTCACTTATACAGCATAGATTTAGGTTAAAGGATTCTTGATTACATCTCTTATGATTTATGTGTTGAGTAATGTATCTGTACACATCTGTTTCTCCTGGTCACGTTCTAGTTCCTGCCCAGCAGTCAGCTCTCGCTCTCAACCAGAGCGGCTGAAGGCTAACACGTGCCTCTTCCCCCAAGCCATGTGAAACTAGCTAACCATATCTTCTCCAAGCCGAGGCTCATGCTGTGTCACAGGACGGCACAAATTACTCAGACGAAAGCGCTGTTCTCTCTCTCTCATCCGTGCAAATGAGCTCAAAGACACACTCGATTGGCTGGGTGTCTGTGATTGACAGGAGACTGAGAGTAATGCCGTCAATCCCACTCCCTCATCATCAGGGTTCAGGCAGAAGGGCGTTTTTGGCAAAGTTAGCTCCGCCTGTTTGTTTGATTTCTTACTTAATCCCGGAGCAGATGATCATCTCCTCCTGCCTGAGGTTCGGATTTTTAAGTGTTTGTCCGACTTCCTCTTTGGCACATCCGTCTCTTAAAGCCACATCCACAACAGTGTCCTGCCAAGAGTTTTTTTTTTTGTGTGTGTGAGACCTACCCTGTTTTTTTTTCTTTTCCCCTGCTCCTCAACTCCTGTAAATAAAGCATGATTTAAGTCTCGGTCTGCCTGAGGAGTGTGCTTGTGTTGAACGCTTGTTAGCGTGCCAGAAAAGCAGCACAGCAGTACAGTAAAGGCCTGCTTTTAGTGAGCCATCACACATTCTTTGGGAGCTCCATAGTGCATTCCTGCCACCTCAAGCACGCCTAGGGCTGAAATGCGTGCGTGCGTGCGCGCACACACACGCACACTCAGAATCCTGCAGTAAGCCTGTACTTCCAGTTCAGCGCACCACTGATGTGTGTGAAGTTTATGATTTTTTTTTTGCGGGTGAGGAAGGAAACGCTGATGCTAAGCATGCTCAGATTTCTGTCTCCCGCTCCCAAAAAGGAAAGATAAAGCAATGACTAATGCCCGATTAAAAGCCTTCCTTCCGTTTTAGATGCCGAACAATTCCTCCTCGTGTTGTGTGCTATAACTCGGTTATCTCCAGCAGGAACGCAGAGCCCTGATAACGGAACGGGAATAAGATTAAGGCATTTTTCAAATTGCTTTCGATATTTCTTTCGTCACTCGCAATATATAACGCACATAATTGCAGTTACAGTACGTCCCTGTCGAATTAGACGGTTTCTGAAAAATGTCTGCAAACATGCAAGAGCAGGAAGTCGTGACCGAGGTGGTACATAGCTGATCTTTTTTTATTGCTTCATTTGATTGCAAAGTCAAAACTGCCATTAGTCATCTGTGTATAAGCAAATAGTGTGCACTGTGGGTGGCAATTAAAAAGCTTACATCACCACTGATAAAAAATAAAATAAAATCTGTGGTGAATTCTGAATTTCCAATTCACACACTCAAGCTCACCAAATAACTGACTGTTCACCTGAACACTCTCTCTCTCACACACACACACACACACACACACACACACACACACACACACACACACACACACACACCGCCACGTTCATCTTACAAACTTGTGAGACTAAAAGGCAATGTTAAAAGTCTTACAGAATGGGGAGTCACTAATCATGGAAGCAATCACTTCATGTGTGTTTTTTGTTTGTTTGTTTTTTAAATGAGGGAAGACTGGACAGGAAGATCTGCTTTAAAGGACGGGGAAATTCAGGGTGCGTGAGATCTACTGTATGGGTGGCGGTGATGCAGATACAAAGAGGGAAGATGTAGAGAAGATAGTGTGTGGATGTGCTAGTTAAAAGCAGACTAAGGCTGAATCCCATTTCTATTTTCTACCCCTTCCCCTACCCCTCGCCCCTTCCCCTTGTCCCTTGAAACGAAGTGGAAAGGGGAAGGGTTT
>JAQMYL010000035.1:7530202-7554855 GCA_030014365.1 Clarias pachynema
CCCAATATTCTCTTAGACAACCTCTGAGGCCGTCACAGAGCAGCTGTATTTGTACTGACATTAGATTACACACAGGTCCCCTGATCAAGAGCACTACTTACTGTTTGCGACAAGGGAATCTACACCCTTGCACACTAGCTTTCCATTCAATGCTATTTGGGATTTAACCCCAGAACCTGGACGGTTACGGGGCTGATATTCAAAATGCGGAATAAGGTGGACTCACACTAACTGTGTCGGTCACCAGCTCTACCATTCGCTGACGGACGTGTGTTGGTAGAGCAACATAGCTGGTTGAATAAAGAAACAAATCATAATCCGTTGATGACAACAGCACTCCCACTTGTGTCATATTGTTTAAGGATAATAGCATGATTGTGAAATGGGTGATATGTTAAAAATAAAGCACTCAAAATAATGTACTTCGGGGTCGTAGCAGTTCACTGATGAAAAGAAACAGAAGAAGCAGCCTTGAGACCCTCAAGAGCGATATGTGGATTTTTGTCCGTACTTAACTGTAAAAGTTTACGTTTATTTTAAAAACGTTTGAGTTTCTGCATAAGACATCCCTAACTTTGGCACCTAATCATTGTATGCAGTACCGAGACATATGCTATATAGACAAAAGTATTTGGTCAAAACTGTTAATTATTGAACTCGGGTGTTTCAGTCAGACTCCTTATCCCCAGTGAAGGGCAATCATGATGCTTCAGCATACCAAGACATCTTGGACAATGCTATATGCTTCCAACTTTGTGGCAACAGTTTGGGGACCCTTTTCTTTTATTCCAACATGACTGTGCCCTAGTGCACAAATCAAGGACTATAAAGATCATCGTGAAAGAATTTGACTGTCCTGCACAGAGCCCTGTACTTAACCCCATTGAGCACATTTGGGATGAACTGGAACGGAGATTGCGAGCCAGGCCTTCTCGTCCAACATCAGTGCCTGACCAGAATGAATTTGCACGAATTCCCACAGAAACACTCCAAAACCTTGTGGACAAGCTGTTATAGGTACAAAGGGGGGACCAACTCCGTATTAAAGTATATGAATTTGGATACAATGTCAATGCAAATACTTTTGTCCATATAGTATATGATGAGATAATGGTTATTAATCAAGTAATTGCTGTTAAAATGTATCTGATTAAGAATGTATTAACTGATGAGGTTTGTTTTGCATGGTGTGGTAACCTCGACAACCCTTATGTTAACTTAGCCAGCCTTACTAGCCATCGGTAGTAATCGGATCTCTGCAACTACTTTCGTGAACACTAAATTGAGACGGCTGCTTAAACTCTACTTACTGTTCCTCCATCTTAATTTTTAAATTTCACGAGCGCTTCACATAGGTAGAAGGTAGGAAATTAACATGTGGAGATCAGTGTCGATACTGAGGCAGGCTGCAAGGAATAAATCGGTGTATGGATATGAACACTGGATTGTGCTGCTAGAACTGTTTAAATAAAGCTTAAACTGACGGGGAAATTCACATCTGGTTATCATTAATTATTGATGATTAATCGGTTATTGATGGATCGTTAATGCATTCGACTATCAGTTAAGAAATATGTGTGAAATTTGAAACCCCAGTGTGCAGCGGACCAGAATAAAAATTTACTCTGAGAGCTCACTTGAAGTTGTACAGAGAAAAAGGTTTGGATACAGTAGTACTGATGCCAGTAATTCACAGTTTAATCAGTTACTCTGATGTTATTGTTTTTAATTATATCTGGTCGTAACTTGTCTACAAGTGGCATGTAGCTAAAAAAAAAAAGAAATGTTAAATACTAACTGATCTGATATTGATCTTGAACTCAAAACTAAATCATTCGTGTCATTTTTTTTTTTAATAACTTATTTAATGTGATGATCAGCATGACATAACAGGAACAATTACTAATGACAAAACATTGTGGTTTTGTCATGTTTGAACACAGTTGCTGGTGAAGAACTCACATTATGAAATATTATAGTGGCTAACTTTCTCCTACTTTTAAATCATGGATGATTTCTTGACAGTTTTTAAAGGTTTTGTAATCTTATTACGATGCTTTCTGGTGTAATGATTTGTCCACCATTTTCCCCTTTCAATCCTTTATTTATTTATTTATTTATTTATTGGTAATATGTAGCACAGAAATGCTGTTGTTGTTCATGGCTGTTATTTTTGCTTGATAAAAAATTGAGCACACTCTTGCTGGTTGAGCTACAGCTCATTACAGACTCGCGTTACAGCTCAGAAGACCGCTCAGCATCGCGTTCTGATCCCTCGAGACAAGTCTGTCATTCACGTCATGTTGTAATCCCATCTGTTGAGTGTCTGACTGTTTCTCGTGGGACCAAGGTGGTGAAGATGAGAAGCCAGGCTTGACTGGTATCTGAATGATCTAACAGATCTAGTGAACACAGATCTGACAATCTTGCTTGAACGATTTCTCGGGAAGATTACGGAATGTTTTCGGGATTGTTACAGGCTAGCCTAAATCATGAGGTTAGCTCAGTCAGCTGCATGTATTTCACAAAGTTTGGCTGTAGAAACCCATCAGTCTTGGCACTCTGCATGTAGTTCACATGATATTTGGCAAACCACAATATAGACCAAATCCTTCTACCAGTCACAGTTCCTATTCTTTCACATGACTTTCTGATTCCATCCATAGCAAAGGTACACATTTTATAACAAAAATAATATAAACAGTAATACTGAAATTTATAATTTGTTGAACTTTGTTGTTGATGCAACCTTGACCATAAAATCTTTATAGCCCCAAAAAGTCTTCTGCCCTGAAAGAAAGCATGTTGCAAGTTTAATTTCTCTATGGTAAATCCACGAAAAGAGAAGTGCCAGGTGGCACGATATAACTAAAGCCGTGGCCTACCACAGCGCTAAAGACACAGTACAGTCTCTTTTGCAGCAGTGGAACAAGAAGGCTTTAAAAAGCTGCTAGAAACCATTGAACCAAGACACCAGTTGCTCAGTCGCAACCACATGGCAAGAGAAGCAGTGCCAGAAATACAATTGCTTGTGACATCTCATGTGCTGTTGCAGTCAGAAATAGCATTGCGACCACCCACCTAATATTGAGTAGGTTGCCATTTTGCCGCCAAAACAGCCCTGTCCTATCGAAGGTTGGACTCTACTTGACCTCTGAAGTCCTGTTAGTTGGATCAGACTTGTTTTACAGCACGTCCCACAGATACTTAATTAGATTGGCCGAGTCAACACCTCAAACTAGTTGTGTCCCTCAAACCATTCTTGAACCATTTTTGCAGTGTGGCAGAACACGTTACTCTGCTGAGAGAGTCCATGAAGTAACATTAAGATTCAATTATTTGTCAAATGCACCTTACAGCACAATGAAATGATTATTATTATTATTATTTTCATATCCCAGTTAAGAAGCTGGTGTCGGATCTCAGGGTCAGCCAGCGTACAGCGCCCAGGAGCAGATGGGGTTAAAGGTCTTGCTCAAGCGGCAACTTGGTGGTGCTGGGGCTCGAACCTCTTGACCTTCCCGTCAGTAACCCAGAGCCTTAACCATCTGAGCCATCTACATGAATAGCAGAACCCAAGGTTTCCCAGCAGAACTTTGCCCAGTGCATCATCACACTGCCTTTGCCAGCTTGCCTTCTTTTTTTTTTCTATCGAAACCAACAATTTGAGCTACAGTAGCTCTTCTGTTGGACTGGAAAAAACTTTGTAAAAGTCATGGTGCATTGTAACAATAATCAGCACAGGAAAGCCTTTAGGACAAAGGAGTTTACGATTTCCGGTTTCTCAGCAAATTCATGAGCTGTGCTTTTGAAGGGCGAGAGAGAGAGAGAGAGAGAGGGAGAGGCTAGTGAGGAAATGACTTTATTGCTGCTAAAATGTAAAGTGAAACGGAGAGAAAAGCGTGAGGCTTGATTAGGAAAGGAAAAGGAACAAATAAAGATTGTTTATTGAGACTATAATAAAGGTAGAATAGGAACTAACTTCCACATCATTAAATCGAACTATAAACCACTAAAATGTGTATATACTGTATACAGTGCATCCGTAAAGTATTTACAGCACTGTACGTTTTCCGCACTTTGCTATGTTATAGCCCTTATTTGAAAAATTGCTTACATTTATTATTTTCCTCAACATTCTACAAACAGTGCCCCATAATGACAACATGAAGGGAGTTTGTTTTAAATCATCGCGTTTATTAATCTTTGCATTTATTACAAATGAAAAAAAAAAAGAATAATAAATCACATGTACATAAGTATTCACATCCTTTGCCATGACACTCAAAATTAAGCTCAGGTGCATCCTGTTTCCACTGATCATCCTTGAACTGGGGAAGGGTACACAAACATTTCTGCAGCATTGAAGGTCCAGATGAGCATAGTGGGCTCCATCATTCAGAAATAGTAGAAGTTAGGAACCACCAGGACTCTTCCTAGAGCCTGGCCAAAGTGAGTGATCGGAGAAGAAGGGCCTTAGTCAGGGAGGTGACCCAAGAACTGTGTTGTACAGACACGCCAACTGTACAGTTTAATTATATGTATAGATTAAAATCTCTTCTAGATTATTATAACATACAGTATGCATCAGAGCTTTGCAATTTTTTGTTGGTCAGTTAATCGAATCGGGGTCATCTTTTGAATGACCCCATCTTTTGAATGACTTACTTTTCAAGTAATTTAGTTAAACTTGCAGACATTAACTGGTCTTAAATTGACAAATTCCTTTGAAATATTTCTTCTTTGCATTTACCTCTTTTGAGTCTGGTGGATTTCTGCTACCTGCTGGAGTGTGGAGCAGAAGATTTGGCAGTATTCAAAGATTTTCACAGTGTATGAGACATAATATTTAAAATATCATGTTACAAAGTATTTCAATATTTATAAGATGCGTTTATTAGTTTTTAATACTTCAAAACATGTACGAAATATAGCTACTCGAAGTAAATTAGACCCTAATCGAGTGCTGTTGAATCAAATCATTAATCAAAATGCCTAAAAAACAAATCGATTCGACAGTCTAGCTGTGATTCAAAGATCTAATTAAGAGCTCTAACAAAGGGACATACAGTATCTGACCTAATAGTGGTGAGTTTACACAAAATGGGTAACTTCTCTTTGTAATTGGATGAAACCTTTTTAGCAAGTTTTGTCTCAGGTTTTCGTCAGATTATGATTTTTTTTTCCTACTATGTGTGTGTGTGTTGATTACGCAGAAGCACGATCAAGGACAGGTCCTGCTGGACGCAGTTTTTAAGCACCTGGAGCTGACCGAGAGAGACTATTTCGGGCTGCACCTGGCCGACGAATCATCCGACAGCCCGGTGAGTTCTGAGGTCACGCTCAGGCTTAAGCTAAGCACCTCCACCCATGATTATTCACAATCGGATCCTTTAGTTTGGTACAGCAACCCAGCCCGTGTTTCAGAATGTGGAGTTTAATTTAGATGGTTAAAATGTTCCCTAAACTGCAGAAAGATTTGAATAAGCACGATGCTGAGAAAGCATTAAAGTTGCACAGAAGTCAAAAATTTATGACACTGATTAGACGTTTAAAGTGTTGCACCTCTAACTTCTTCAGTGTGATCGATCATTGATCGATACTGTATTAGACTGCTGCCTTGTTGTTATTGAGTTTCTCCCTCCTTCTCTCTCCTTGTCTCTAACAGAGGTGGCTGGATCCAAACAAACCCATCAGGAAGCAATTAAAAAGTAAGTGTATTGAAATGTGGCACTGAACCATGTAGTCACTCAATACCAGTTGTTTTTTTTTGTTTTGTTTTTTTTGTCCTCGTTGACACGTTCTCGTTGTTCTCATCGTCCAGGGGGATCTCCACATCATCTGAACTTCCGGGTGAAGTTTTTCGTGAGTGACCCCAGCAAACTTCAGGAAGAGTACACAAGGTGAGTGCAGTTTGACCTCTACAGTCATAATCTCTGACCTCCATGCATTCTGACACACTTTGCATGATGTAACCGTTTCATAGCACGTAAGCCTCAATCCAGATATACAAATTAGAAACTCTTACCTCTTTCTGCTTTAAACCAGCTGCTGCATGTAGTGTGTTTGAATAGTAAACCTTATAGGGTGTTTTTTTTTTTTTTTTTTTTTTAAATAATGAAATTACATCCTTTTATAGCAACAATGCATGAAAGGTAATAAGAATCCACTAAGGCTAAACCTCAGATGTGTTTACATGGACGCTACTATTCTAATAACAATCAGAATAAAAATGCATCGTGTAACCAGATCAGTCTGATCCGATGTATCCTGAGTGATGTGAGCCTTTATTAATCAGTTCAGTAGGTAACGATTAACAATGTTAATTCTCTTGTTGGAATAAATGTTCTGTACATGTTTACCCCACGTAGGGGTAACAATAGCTGACAGGACGAGTTAAACAGAAAATGTTGTTGAAGAAGAACTAATTGAAAATTTTTATCTGCACTATTTCTGAAAGGTTAAACACCTCGCCATGGCCAGAACCACTTTGCTTTGCACATGTCAAACGTTATATTCTGATTAAATAATATTATATGTGATAATATGAAAATGCGCAACTTATCAGATCGGCGTCCATGTAATCCATATAAATAAGTAGTAGTCTCTAATCGGAATTATTGCAGTCAGATTGAAGACTTATTGTGGCTGGAAGACATGGCTAATGTTTTCCAGGCAAATTGACGAAGTAAATGTTATAAATTTAAACAAAAATAAATGTGCATTTCCCAATGTGATTGTGGATTGATTTAATATCTCTCTCTCTCTCTCTTTCCACTCTCTCTCTTTCCACTCTCTTCACTCCAAAGGTACCAGTATTTTTTGCAGATCAAGCAGGACATACTTAGTGGGAGGTGAGCAGCTTCTATGCGTTCGATATACAAACCATAAATTATTACGTTACATTGAAAGGCATTAGGCGAGTTAACAGAGTGTGTATTGTGTTCTTTAGACTGCCCTGTCCGCACAACACTGCCGCACTACTGGCCTCCTACGCTGTTCAGTGTGAGTATACACAGATATCACAAAGTGTTTAAAGCCATTCGTTTGGTCACTGTTACTGTACTGTATGTGCTCATGAACCACCGATTAAAAGCAAGACTGATGAGTGCGAGTGGCGTTCAAGTTAAACCGGGACGTTTGATAGCGCAGGAGATAAGTACACAGTTATGAAACATATTTAATCTATTTTTTCTTTTTTATTTTGGTAGATTATTTATTGCTTTTCCTTTAGATAACAACTGTGAGCAACTGTAACCAAGAATAAGCATTTTTCCCCCTCTAGGATTAATAAAGTTCTTTGAATCTTGAAAGTAAAATCTACCTTTAGTTCTCCAAATAATTCACTATCGCTATACACTTATCCCAGCATATCACTATTGCTTGGATACCATCAAGGTAAAAAGTTTTCTTAGTACATCGAAGGCCTGATCGGAAAGCCTGGTTCAACAACTTCTTCAAAACGCACCATTCAAATGTTCACCAAAGGTGGTGCAGCACAACATGAGGCCACTTTTCAAACTGTATTCTCATAGTGTTATTTTCTTAATAGTGTTTTATAACAGTGTTATTTTCATAATTATTATAGTTATTTTGATAATAGTGTTGCTTTTATATAGCGTGATGATGGTTACAGTGTTTAATTTATTATTGTATGAAATGTCACACAGTTTATTGTTAGATTGTGGAATGTCTGAGAGACAAGATATCTCCTGTTCTCACTTACACTCTAGACAGTGTCTACAACCCCTCTCCCCTTCTATCTCTCTTACTTCCCTCTCTTCTCTTTTTCCTCTTGCTCCCCTTTTCCCTCTCTCTTTTTCTCTCCTTCTATTACTTTCTCATTCTTTTCTTTCTCTAACTCTCTCTCTCTCTCTCTCACATCATCTCACTTATCTTCCCTTTCTCTTTTCCCTCCTTTTCTCTCCCTCTCCATTTCATTTTCTTTCTCTCCTTCTCTCATTTTAAATTTTTTTCTATTCTTCCATCAAATTTCTTCTGTCTCTCTCTCTCTCTCTCTCTCTCTCTCTCTCTCTCTCTCTCTCATATCATCTTTTCTGCTGAAGACTTTGCGGTTCTCATAAACTTTGCAAAGCACCGTGACTGTTACGGAGCTCTTACAGCTGAGACTCCTCCCATAAATCATAAATAAAATGCCTTAAAACAGAAAACACCCCTCTATCGTTGATTTGTAGTTTTAACTCTGTTGGACACCATGTTATTAATGATGTGAAACTTGTACTAGTCCTGGTGAATGAAACCCTGGCTATAGAAACAATAACACACGAGAACGAGCGCATGAATATTAACCTGTCATGCCTTACGTCCTGAGCTACCGTCCGAGCCGTGCTGTTTTACAAAAATAATGGCTGATCAAGAGACCTGTGTGCCGGGGTATAAAACAGTAGCGCGGGTGTTACTGTTGTGTGTTCAAGCTGTAGCTGTTGTGGTGATTGTTGAAGTGTGAAGTGCTACAGATTAAGTCCTTGTGGTTGCACATGAAAGTAGGGCTTATGGTAAGAGAGTGGCATCATCACATGATCTGTCTGAGAATCGAAATAGGAAATTCTAAAACCACAGCACTGTTAGAAAACTGCAGCAGATCCGAGCCAGCGTTAGCACATTCCAGCAGCAGAGTCTCGACGCTGAACAAGCCGGAGCTTGTAAAACCTCCATGAGAATACGGCTCCCGAAACACCGCCACGTTATCCCACTCGGGCTGATTCGGCCTAGAGTCTGTGCGCGCGAGTGCGAGAGAGAGAGAGAGTGTATGCAAGAGTGCGCGCGTGTCGGGACCCCTCATCACCAGATTGACCTCAGTAGTCATGACTCAAACTTAAGGGGCTAAAAGGGTATTAACTGTGCAGCTGAGTCAGTATGTAGGTCATACAGCAGGTGATGTGAACCAGCATGCAACCTTTACATATCGTGTTAAATTTTTATTTATTTATTTTCTTCCTTTATCATGTTCTATAGAGATCAATTGTGTTTTCAACCAGAAAATCCTGAAACGATAACGATCTGACTCATAGCGAGCCGAGTTACTCACTAACTCCAGGGCTGGTTTTGAATAAATCTTAATTGTTCCTCGGGCCGACTGCTTAAGCACTTTTATGGACCACTTAGTACAAGGCTGTCTAATCTCAGAACCCAGCCACCTGTAAAATATCCCGGATTTATTATGCACTGACATGCAAGAAGTCAATAGACAGCGATGTTTTGGACAAAATGTCTGCCTCAATATGTGTTACATTTTTGAGCAAGTAAGGTTTAGTTATTAGGTTTAGTTATTAATGTGTTATTAATATGTGTTTAACTTTGTTTTAGCAGCTTTAAGAGCAACAATTCCTAGTCGTATAATGAGAGGGTTGTTCTCAGTGGATCTTCAAACTGCCTTAAGACGTCATTTAGAAGGTCCAGGTCGACATTCCGCTGGTGTTTTACCATTTTCTTTAAACATAAACTATAATTATATTGTTAACGGTAGAAAGACTTCAAGATTCCTAATGTAGCTCTTTGTCTCTGGGACAGTCTAGCCTCAGACTGACCAACAATCTGGCCTCTTCGAAAATGTAAAATTTCTTTGGGATTGTCACATCTAGGCAGGCTTAAAGGAAACTTAACTCACGTTTTATCCTTTTTAGACATACAGGTATGTGTGTGTGTGAACAAACAAAAACATGAAGAATTTATACTTTTTACATTTTTGTATTGTTCAAGGGCTTAAACGAGCCAATTAGATTGTTTACCGTATTGTGACATCATACAGGGCTCTTATATAAGGTGACAATAGGGTAAAAGTGAAGCTTGTTGCTTAGCCCTCTGCTTGTTCTCTCGATGGGTGTGGCTCAGCAGTAGCTCATTTAAATAGACACTCAAACAGCACATTTGGTGACGAAGTGAAAGAAGGGAGAGAGAGGTATGATAAAATACATTATCTAAGGGCTGTTATTCTCACCTGGAGTATTAACACACACTTTGTAGTGCTCTGAGACCTGTGTTTAACTTAAAGATGGGTCTATTTTAATTTGCCAACATGGAAACTAAAAAATAACCATAATAATGTAAGGAAAGTTTGGTGCATATATTTTATTATACAGCTCTTTGTCACGGAATCTCTCATATCGATGTTAGAGTTCATGAGATTTACATCCTGTATGTTTCAGCTTGTAGTCATTCAGTAAAAAACAAGATGTGTTAATGAACATTTTAAGTGAAAGATGTTCATTGAAGGAAACCATTTTTTGTACTGGTTTTTAGCTGGTTTTTAGCTACGTGTTTACTGAGGTTGGTTAGTCTGGTGTAATTTGAATAAATAATTGAGAAAATTATTGTGAATAAATGTTTATTAGCACAGCTATATTACATAGCATTGTCTCATTTGTGAAAGAGCACTGAATGAGCTAACGCTAATGCTAGCAAACACCTACAAATCCAGGAAGAATCACATATTTGTACATCATCTGAGGTAATCAGGTTATGGTGATGAATCAAACTTCTGCAAATTAATATCCTTATTACATTCTTCATCCATTTTCACACACTTGTTTCCCTTTTGAATACGTTAGCGTTAGTGTACTGCATTTGAAAATAAAGAGAAGAATAGAAGCTATGAGTTACTGGTTTACACTTTTATCTGTGTGAGAAAGCGTCAGGTAACCCAATAGTTGTTAGGGAATAATCAAGTAATCTTTGTTATATTTTTGGCTCCAAAATACACCTCAAGCATCGTTGGAAATAAAAGTACTGTTATACTGTTGACTGACCACATGGTAGTCATGTGTCTGTAAAAGGTCAATTAGAAGCTGATGATGCAAATAATGTTCCTGTTAATTTCTTATTTGGAGGTTAGTATTGGTACAATGAGCCAAATCTAGCTTGTTTTGCTGTGAAAATTGAATGCGTCTCCTGTATTGTTGTGGTTCAGCTGAACTGGGGGACTACAAGGAGGCGGAGAACCCACCCAGCTACCTTTCCGAGTTCTGCTTTATTCCCAACCAGCCGCAGGGCTTCGAGAAAGAAGTGGCCAAGCATCACCAGCAGCACAGGTTAGTACGAGTCTCTGTTGATTTTTATTTATTTATAGCATACTGGTGTTCGTTTCCTGTCCCGGAGCTGGATCTGCTCTCTGCTGATCCGGTGCCATGGCTGAGGACACTGAGCCCGTTGTGTTGCGCCAGACATCCATTCATTCACAGATTGCACGCTTCTGAAAGACTCACGAGCTCTCGTGAACCCGCTCCGTTTTCACGCCTCCTTCTTTTCCTCTCTTGTCTCCTTCACTTCTGCAGCGGACTAAGCCCGGCCGAGTCAGAGTTCAATTACCTAAACACAGCTCGCACGCTGGAGCTCTACGGAGTGGAGCTGCACTATGCAAGGGTAAGGGCAACCAAGAAATTCACACGTATCTCTGTATACACATACGATCATAGTCACGATGTAGTCCTGTGATTTCAATTCCATGCTTTCATGACTTTCTAGTCATTCGATCCATTTAAAATCCATTCTAACTAAAGCAGTAGACCATAATCCTTCATCACAAACTGGTGAGCTGTTCTTGAGTAAACTGATTTTAAAAACAGTCTAACGCACAATTTGAAAATAAATAAATAAAGCATTTCATTGGACGTGTTGATCATAAAGAGCTGAAGGAGTTCCTGTGCCGTATTATTGTGTTATTGTGTGTGAAGACCATCCATCAAAAGCCTTCCAGATCTCTGTATCTATTTGTCTTTCTCTGCTGGGAAGTGCTGCATCTGAAGGTTGTTATCAGGGGCCTCTTCTGGAAGGAGGAGGTCTTTTATCATGCATGCCTTTATCAGATGGATCGGTGCGTTCTGTGTTCTGCAGACTCTTGCCAGGTTGTGCTTTACAGATTACTGAAGAACAAGAGAATTTGCACGAACAAGAAAGCCTTTAGTGGGGAAAATATGGAGGACAGGGTTTTTTTTTGTGTGTGTGTGTCAGCTGAACAATCAGAATCAACTTTAGCTGGACAAAAGGTCTCAGTGCTTACTCACTGGCATTATAGTCTGGGGATATTTTTAAACATTTGGGAAACTATATGTCATGCTGCTTATGATTTAGGCCAAAGATCAGTGTGATGGAATGAGTATAAGGCAAAAATTGTAAGCAATAAAGCAAAACAAAAACTCCATCCTGAATCAGTTTTGTATAAATAATCTGTGATTTTGTATAATTAATACAAGATTCCTCACTCACCCATAGTGCCAATGGTATGATACTCCTGCTTTATCTCTATGTACAAAGAGAGATGCAGTGTTACTTTAGTCTGTCCATCTCAAACAGATCATCTACCCATAGAAATCTAATTAGTCGGGCTGAATCTGTTTCACTTAACCACATTGTGCTCTGGAACTTCAAACATTCGCTATCTCTGCAAAGTCTATATTATCATTAGTGTCAGACTGAGCATACCTGGGAGACGGTAAGCGAGAGAAGAACGTTAACAGTGGAAACTGACTATCACTGACAGTACATCTGAGATTGATGATTAAATTCTTCCCATTAACATTGTTGAAATGTAGAAACGCCTCCAGTCACATTAGAGCCACAGACCCCTACAGATTTCTCACTAGGGTCATGAAAAATATAGCACCAGCCCAGCAGGAAGCCTAACGCCGGATTATCAGTGTCATATCGCTGTAATGATGTTGCAAGTCAGGACAAAGATATATATATATATTTGTAAGTTGGAATGACTTGAGAAAGTTAATAAAACTTTGATTTAATGACCCCAACATAACATTGCAAATCAAAGCTCAAAACAACGAAATTTTTTATGAACTTTTTTCTGTAGTTTGTGTTACTTAACGTCTGTTCGCACTGCGTTTTACCAGATTCGTGGTCCCTTAACTTTCAGAGGATTCCGATCAGAGATTGGGACAGACACAACAGCTTTCCACCTCGTAGTGTTGTAACATTACCCCTCTTTAATTTTCCTGGTAATAAAAATATTACCACAAAGTGTATTATCGTTCCCAAATTTCTGTACTGTAATATGGTGCTCACACAACCCTCGAACCTCAACGGTTTCACAGACCAGATCTCAGACGATTACTGGGTCTTTCCCTTTGGGCTGCTTTGCAGGATAATGTTTTGGTATATTGCAGTTTTCCGAATGTTATCTTGTCGTGCTGGTTGTTTAACAAAGCGTTATATCTGCATTTACTAGCCTAAGCAGGATGTTAATTAGAGGTCAAAGCAAGCAGCGCTCTCACCACCCATTCAGGCTTAAATACATGCTGGATCTAATATTGGACGCTAGAGGTTTACCCGCAGCTCCTTCCGCGCACGTCCACAAAATATTATTACCTGACATAAAAGTTGATGAATCTTTACCTGAATAGTTTTTCAGCTCAAAAAGTCTTTAACCCAGTTAAACAGTTTTCCTCCTTCACTTCCCATCATGTCCATTTTGATTAGCAATCCCTCTTTTCACCTAATGAATGATCTAGTAATCAAATGAAGATATGTTAACCTTACAGTATGATATAAAAGTTGATGTTAACGCTGCCTACTGTTACATCCAGTGGGAACGCCTGTGACATGTCTGAGATGGAGCTACCAGTCCAACTACACAAACAGAATTTTTCTCAGTGGTATTTGCAACGTTTTGTTTGGGTCGTTTTATATTATTACTGTTGTTCAAACGTCATGTAGTCAACGTTTGACTCCTGTGATATTTTATCAAAGGAACAACCTTAATACTGTTGGATTTAAGGTCATTACAACATTTTGACCAACAATTATTTCTGCTGGGAGCCAAGAAGTTACCACCAGAATCTCTAAGTGTGTCACACATATTTTGAAACAAACTAATATAAGCTGTTTAAGGGTATCAATTTCCTTTCCATAACATGTAGTGTTAGAAACTATTGGGAAACAACTTGGAATATGGAATTGGGCTAAATCATCACCAGACCAATGTTTTATTGTCAAACATAGACTGAAAACACACGTTTATTCTACTTGGGAGCCACTCAAGTTTTATTATATATATATTTATATTTATTATACATATTATTTTTCATTTATATACATTGGCGGGCAGCACAGCAGCTCTGTGTGGTAGGAGCAAATTATTTGCAAGTTTGTTTAGAATTGTTACAAAATCTGGAAAAAATAAATTGAATCGAATCAGGATATTTATAAAATCGTGAAATTTACAGAATGGCAATCCAAACTGAATCAGCACCTAGGTATCTTGATAATATCTTATCGCCAGGTCCCTGATGATTCCTATCGCTACTGCTTATACATGATCAGATAATTGATCATTATATTTACATTGTCAGTAAACATTAATCAAAAATTGCTTTCAACATTTTCAAGGGAATATTTCATGGTATTTTAAGTTTGCATTATCTTTAATTAAAATGTTTGTTTAATAGATTATCTGGAGATTTTCAATTATTTTGTCTGATTTGTGTGTTATCAAACATTTAGCTCCTGCTACACAGGTGCTGTCCTGTGCGAATAGTTTAGAGCAGGCTGCCTGTTGGTTTAAAAAGAAAAAACATTTGACAACCTCAAATGCAAGCATATATAAATTACCTTTATAAATTACAATTATATATTACATTTTAAAGCCACAAGAAGCATCATGATGCATAACTGAATACATTTTTCTGAATCAATTCTTCCTACTGAGAAACTGGCAGAAAATGTATTGAATCGTAAAGCAGCTAATCAGAAACCCAGGAGTGTGATTACGGTGTAGTGAGAGGACCTGCCTGATGTTTGAATGCTTGGTCATTAGTGATCATTTGTATCTGTCTGTTCTCGCATGATTCATGATCGCAGGATCAACGCAACACCGACATTTTCATCGGAATCATGTCATCTGGAATCGGCATTTTCAAGAACAGGGTACGAATCAACTACTTTCCATGGTAAGTGCTTCCTCTGTTTCAATAACTGAACACTTAAGGTATTAATACTAGATTAACGATTGAATTTTCCCCCTTTTCCTGACATCTCTGTTAGTAAATGTTTCTCAGCCTGTTTGTCGATTTGCAAAGCACCAGCGTGTTGATGCCCAGCCTCGACGCACTCCTGTTTCAATATTTACCATTCGAAAATGCAGAACTGCAAACAGCCGTCGTGAGATTATAAACCTTTCTGCTGCACGAGCATTTAACCGTCTGCTGTCCGTGTATCTCTTGCGCACCGTGCTTTCTGCAGCTCTGAGTCTCCTGTTCGCTCAAAAATCTCTGGCCTCCTGCTGGCTGGGTCGAGCTAAGTCGAAAACGTCCGGCACTCAGATTCTCGCCACATGACTGCTAATTCTCCTCTCAAACTCTTCTCATGCACAAACATACTGTACAACATGCATGATTGATTTATTTTTACTTTTATGACGCAAAGGAAGATGCTTGTATGAATTATGAATATGAGGAATTAATTAATATGCACTTGCTTGCATATGGTTTAAAATTTATCCCAAGGAAGGACCAAAAAAAAGACAAAAACAGACCTTCTAACATTCACACAATCGTCTCATCTGATCGAAGTTATCCGACATGCAGCTCTCAGCGTCGTTGTGCTTTTGTGAAACGTGAAGATCTTGGCCTTGTGCATCTTCATTGCACCAAAGCAGGAACTTCAGCTTCACAGGCCTGAGTTTGCATGTGTGTGTCAGCCAGCAGAAGTTCGTAATGCAGGTTGTGGGCACCTTTTGGTTTCAGTCGCGTGTTTGCCCCACTGTATGCGTGTGCGTGTCCTCATAATGCAGCGTATATTTAGCCTCACTATGAGTCAGGCTTTAATAGGAGCGCTTTCAGAAGGGGAGGGGAAGTTAAATGGGTCAGGAGGCATCAGGAAATTTTGAGCAACTTGGATCATGTGATTTACTGCTGTTGCTATTCTGGTATTGTAACAGTTTTTCTCTGTGTGTGTGTTTTAATTGTTTTTCCCTTGTTTTCTTTTTTTTTTTTTTTCAGGCTGAAAATTGTGAAAATCTCATTTAAATGCAAACAGTTTTTCATCCAGCTGAGAAAAGAAGTGGTAAGTTTAGAAGCCTTACTGGTTTCTCAGACTAAAAACTAAACTTAGGATATTTAGGATTGTGTTTATACTATGGACAGCAATCTTATATCACAATAAAATGAGCATTTCCTACTCTTTGTTAGCTCTTGTGTATATATAAAGTAAGAGAATCATTTGTCTTTACATCAAATTATTTTTATTTATTTTTTCACAATGATCCTGTACCGTGACTGGAAAGTGTCATTTCAGCGTGATTGTGACCATTCGTCACAATGTTATCTTTCACCCTGATACCACTTTTGGAAAGTAACAGCCTAGCAATCACACTTATCAGCAGTAATCATCTTTAATGAAGTGCTTTCTTGAAACATCAGCGTCGCATCGTACAACTAATCGACCCCACAGCACCACTCGAGTGAGACACAATTGCTTTCCTGCCGTCAGCAGTGTTGTAAAGCGAGAGAAAGAATAAAGAATCGAGTGCTTGTTTATAGCCTGTTAATTATGAAGAACAGATAATGCACTTTATATGTACACTTCGCCAGGGCCCCACGTGCCAGCACCTCGACCCTTTAAAACGACACGCACCCAGGACTACGCAAGCACCCGAGGAGTGTGAATAATGCACACGACCTTTCCTTTCCTATCCTTCCCCTTCCTTCTGCACTTGTCCTAAAAGCAGGACTCAATAGTGTCATGATCCATAATTCATAGCCAGATGGCTTGGTGTGGTTGAGGAGGTTCAATTTATTTTATTATAAATTTTTTTCCCAACCCCCAATCACCTCCATCCTTGAGCCTCTGTCTACGTGTGTGTTTGGACACGGGTCACAGCGCTGGGATTTACAGACCCTTAAACTGCACAGAAATGTTTTTTTTTTTGTTTTTTTTTCACCCCTACAGTTAATCCCCAGTGCCCAATGGAGCCGCAAAGACCAGAGCTCCAAATTTAATAGGTCTTGCAAGAGCAGAGTCAGTGCTCTAAATGGAGAACCGTGCTGACAGCGGAACAAGGCTGCTGCTAAAAGTGACACACACGGGCTGGCTCATAGTTTCACCACAGAACGATGGAAAGAGGGTGTTTTGAATCACATGAAAATGTTTGCTGTCACGTTGGAGGAAAATGGCAAACAATGTCCTTTCTTTTTTTTCCTTTAATGAATAAACTATTCTTTAGGTCTGATTCTTGGTCAGTTGATATATGTAATATGTTTACATATATATATATTTTTTTTGTTAACACTTGAAATTTTATCACATGTACATACAAATATAGCCACAATCACCGGCTTCCACAGTGTAAATATCTGTATGGGTTTATAAAGTAAAAAAAAAACAGAAAGCGAAGGAACCCTAGTGCAATGTACTGTAAAAAAAATTACTATACACAGTCACCCTATGGAAGACTAAATTATCTAGAGTCTATATTGAAGAGTCAAAGTATGTCAAAGCTTTGAAATTGGCCTTTATTAATGACAGCTGTTGCCATGCATCAGATCTAACGAGTCTGAAACCCAGTAAAAAGAAGCTGAGGCTCTGGAACTCTTAGGGTGCCCAAACTTTTGCACAGTGCCACAATAATGTTTTTATTTTTTATCTTTGTTCAATTTATGATATAAGTAACTATGCATTAATTTTGCTGAAAATATTGTGCTTTTTTTTTTCCATTTCCAAGAGAGACTGTGTTAACATCTTTTCAATTAAAAAGAAAAATCACCAAAATCTGTTATTTATTAAGGGGTGCCTAAACTTTTGCATAAGACTGTATCTAGTTATATGCCGTAATGCATCGAAGGAGGTTTTTACGTTTATGCATGTGCAACACAAAGAAATTCCTCATTATTTAACATGATTGTGATTTGTAATCATGTAAAATTGTGATGCTTTTCATTTATACAGCTTTCATTCATCCTTAGTAGGCCTTGTTGCCGTTTAAAATCAGTGATGAGAGTCTTAGCCACAGTAAAACATTTGAATGGTGCAAAAAGTCTTACAGAAGGTTGTAAAACTTCGAGCCATTTCTACATGTTTGGGCCATTAAAGGAGTTCCTGGGAGGCCAGAGGTATAAACATAAAGCAAGCAGGGCAATCATGAATCTGGCTTACTGAGAGAACTTTATACCGTGACGGACTAGCACTAGTGAAACACTGGAATCAGTGCATTAGTGTAGCAGGGGATTATGTAGAGAAATAAAGGGATTTTTTTCTTTCATAACCATGTCTGTTACTGAACGCAATCAAAAAGTGTCTTGACTCGAACACCCCTCGTTTTTCAACTAATCGAATCAGGTAAATTGGTTAAAAGATATTGTTGAGAAATAAAGAAAAATAACATCTGCATGAGTGATTTATTTTTGTTTTATATTGTGTTTTAATATCTCTGGCGGAGGAAATAGGTTTACACCACACCCACTTCAGGTTTTAATCTAAATACAGATGAATATCAGACATGAATATTTGGATGGCTATAGAGCTATATAGATGCTGAGTTTTCATTACACCCCTACTTTATGTGAACCTTGACAGTGTATCTGCATCCCCGCCACCTCCTTCATCTCCTCATCTACTGTGTGTGTCCTAATTTCAGAACGAGACACGAGAGACGTTACTGGGCTTCAACATGGTGAGCTACAGATCTTGCAAGAACCTCTGGAAGACGTGCGTGGAGCATCACACCTTCTTTCGGCTGGACCAGCCCGTACCTCCTCAGAAGAATTTCTTCTCACATTACTTCAGCTTGGGATCAAAGTTCCGCTACTCGTAAGAGGAACCTGAATTATCATGGCTGGATTATTTGCTATGTTCTTTGCCTTCACTGCATGTAATACCAGGAAAAAAATAACAATATTTTCATGTTTGTACTCTATGCTCTCAGAAAGCTTGACCGCCCACTGTTGTAGCCCCTCTAGTTTTGGTTCTTAGGATAAACACCTAAAATATTGATGATGCTTTTAAGCAGATTTTTATTTGGTTCAGGGGAACGCTTTGAATAAAGCATCCTTTTAAAAATGTAATTCACTTTGCTGTGCTTTTCAAATCCATCAGGATTTAAATAGTGGCTATCACTACAGTGTAAACACTTTAGATTTGTGAAGTCTCAGTGGCCTTTCAAAGTACAGAAAATGCTTTTCTGCTGTGTGACAGTAATGGACTACATGCTAAAAACAATATTGAACGATTATTTTTCTTTACAGCGGAAGGACAGAAGCGCAATCTGTGCAGTACGGCAAGGAGAAGGGAGTCAAAGACAGGGTGTTTGCCAGGTACCTTTTTAGTACTTTTTTAATTATAATGTGTGTATTTCAAGTGCATCACAGAGCACTTTATTAACAGTTTGCTAATGCTGGATAGGGCCTTCATTTCCCCTCGAAAAAACCTCAGGAATCTTGTGGCATGGATTCCGCAAGATGTCGGAAACATTATTTTCAGATTCTGGCCCGTATTAAGATTCGCATCATGCAGTTCCTGCACATTTTTCATCCCAAAAGTGTTCTACTGGATTCAGATCCAATGACTGGGAAGGCCACTAAAGAACACTGAACTCCTCGTGTGGGGGAAAATTACAATTTCACCCAAAGCTGCAGTCTCGTATCTGATTTATATGATTGGCTGACTAGATAATTGCTTGATTTTGTAGGTGTAGAGGTATTTCTAATTAACGGCTCTCTGTGTGTGTGTATAGTATATCGGGGAGAGAATGAAGGCAATGAAAACCATGAACTCAGTCATTTCACCTTAGCTACCCACACTGATGTTCCTTTCAGAACAGTGAATGTTGTTGAGCATTTTAAAAAGACGCCAATGCCCAACTAGTATGCATATGAAGTGCGTCATTTTTAAACCTATTGGATTTCCAGTGTGCATTTTCAAGTGCTTGGCATGTGTCGCCATTTTTAAGTGATTTAGAAATTTCACGGCGTCCTTTTGTATCTGAACTTTGTTTCCTCAAATTCCTGGAATGAAACTCATTTCCTAGAATTAGCCTTCTGTGGAAATGACGGTTATGATGTGACAAGTCTGCGACAGATGCGTTGTGGTAGTTAAACTTTTAAATGATAAAATTGCAGTGTTTTAAACATATTAACTTTGCATTATCGAGAAATGCATGTCTTTCTGATGCTGTAAAACACAGTAAAGCTAAATAGAATAAAAAGACACGTTTCTCGTAAACTTTGACAGCAAATGAAGATCCACCTCTCCTATCAAGGTTAAGCCTAAGCTTTTTTTTATTTTTTTATTTATTTATTTATTTATTTTAAATAACCAGCTCCACTACAAAAGTATTGTTTTTACTCGCTATATTTACCTTTTGACGCTCGCGCTGTCCTTTGCGCTGACCATTACGTCTATATGGCACAATTATTGTTTTCTCTGCATAATGACACGTTTCCTGTTCACCCAGATCTCCCAGCAAGCCTCTGGCGAGGAAGCTGATGGGTGTGACCGACTGGGAAGCAGTGAGTAGGAACTCTGTGTCTGAAGAGAGGCTGGAGACCAGGAGCCTACCCACCCGCTCTCCTCCTGGGACCCCTAACCAGTGAGTATATCTATAAGCATGACAGTCCTGAACATTCTGCAACACATTCTTTCACATTTAAGTGTACAGCATGTTTTATTTGTGGTTCAGAAGAGATAGAATTTATTAAATTTATTTATTTTTTTTAACTTTTTTTTTTTCGGTTAGTTTTTTTTCCACCAGTTATTGGATTACTTCACTTTTCTTGGTGCTTATACTTGTTTGGATATAAACCATTGTGACTAGAGTGAATTAAGGAAAGATAAAAATCACCATGTTCTCTATCCCCACAGTAGGAATTCTCTGTTTGTACAAGAGGTGCCCCGGCAGCGGCCATGTTCCATGGGACATTTAGTGGACCATGTGATTCACGCTTCGCCAAGCCTGCCTGCTTTCACCAACCACAAATCAGCCTCATCCACGCAAGCCAACAGCATCAGCCTCGAATCCACACCGTGAGTGCACTCGCCATTCAGGAGCACAGTACCTCAGCTTCATCTGCAAAACAAATACATTTGGGTTAGCTGACTGTTAGCGCATCATAGTATTGTTGACCGGTCTGTCCAGAATACAATAGGGATGTGGAACACTTGGATTGCGAGTATCTTGTAAGACAAGCATATTTAAAAAAAATAATAATAAAAAATAAACTAAACAAGCGAGGTCTTGAAATACGAGTATTGCGTATACGCTTCGTATGTCGAGCGTCACGTGACCACAACTGAGCCAATGGTTCTTCTCTTTGTGTTCAGCCTCTGAACTGTGCATGCATTACTCGTATAGTTTTTTATTTATATGTCGTATTCATTATTTTATATTTTTATATGAATATCTTTGGGTTGTGGAATGAATCATCAGAGTTTCCATTATTTCACGTTGATATACGAGTGTTTTGATCTACAAGCACACTTCTGGAATGAATTATGCTCGCAACGCGAGGTTTAACTGTATATGGCCCTCTACTGTATTTATTTACTACACTAAGAGAGGGTTAGACCAGATTAATAAATTTATTTATTTATTAACTATTATTTTGCCCCCGGAAACACTGGAGAAACAATCTGTTACTCTGCATGACTTCAGTTCATATTTCCTCTAAACTAGAGAGACCTTTTTTGTAATTTCCCCTCACACAGATATTACTTTTCTTCGACCTCACTGTGATATTTTGGTCGGGGTGTCAATCCATTGCAGGGCGCACACACACACACACACACACACACACGCTCATACGCTCATTCACACACTACGGGCAGTTTGGGAACGCCAGTTAGTCTAATCTGCATGTCTTTGGACTGTGGGAGGAAAGGAAGAAACCCACCAAACACGAGGAGAACAGGCAAGTCAAGTCAAATAAGTCTATGCACACCCACCCGAACCCCAACCCTGGAGGTGTGAGGCGACAGTGTTAACCACTAAGCCATTGTGCTGCTTTTAAACATCAATTCGATGTCTAGACACCTTACTGTATCTGTATAGTGTTGAGAAAGTCCTATAGAACATGCGAACAAATTAGTAGCC
Source organism: Clarias pachynema (assembly GCA_030014365.1). Taxonomy (NCBI): domain Eukaryota; kingdom Metazoa; phylum Chordata; class Actinopteri; order Siluriformes; family Clariidae; genus Clarias; species Clarias pachynema. The sequence continues at coordinate 7,552,251 of JAQMYL010000035.1, forward strand.
TAATTAAAACCACCATAAGAGCATGCCCATGCAGTTAATGAGGAAAAATGAATGAACAATAAACACATCATTCTCTTACGTCCGTGCGCTCTTTCTTTGTCCCACAATCTTCTTATCTGAGCACATGTTCCAACCACCAATTTTATAACCGAGCACTTGAAAGTACCTGGGCGTTACCCAGAAGCCCTGAGTGGGCAAGCTTTAAAAATAAATAAATAAATGAATAAACAAGTAAATTACAACTGCTAATCCTGAGTACTGCTTAACATACAGCAGTGCAGGTAATAAAAAAAATCTTACAGACTACAGTCTATAGTTTATGGGAGAAAAACGACAGCCTTTCTAGGAACAGCTTTAAAATGTTTACAAATGGAAGTCAGAAATGACAGGGCTGTAGTGTTTACATCATTTTTTTTTTTTCCCCCTGACGATTTTCTGGTTATTTCACATGAAGACTTCGTTTCAAGACGTGGAAATCCCAAAGGTCACACGCATCTGGCTCAAATGGCAGCTTTCTGTTTGAAAGGTTAGCAATTTTGCCTTTGAACGTGGAAAGCAGAAGTTTCCTAAAGCCAACACAGCCCTTAACCTGCGGTCAGAAGAGAGACTTAATTCTACTCTGCTACTTCTCTGCGTCTGTTTTTACTATTGCAAAGAGCCTCTGTTTTGTTGCATGTACGGCTTGCAATTACGGTTCACGCACTCTGTCACTGTTATTAAACAGTCTCAAATGGAAGGCGAATGCAGTGAGATGAGCAGTAAAAAAAAGTGTTTACTGTTTTCCCCGAGTGCCGGTGTATTGCTTCGGGTTTGTGGAAAACAGACCGTGCTGCTTTTGGGGTTTTTTCGAGTGACACGGCTCAAACCTAATGACCTTGGCGGATATTTTCCTGCCATGTGGTTGTTTTTGCACACTGATTAAGCAGGATAGTGGAAGTCCCTTCACCCGGACTCAACTCTTTTCTTTTGTGTCTGTCGTTCTTAAGCTGGCCCAAGACTCAACTGGCTGCCGTGACTGTGCAGTTCTGTTTATCTTATACAGTGTCCCTTTTTTCAAAGCCATCCGAGTGCTTCAAGGCATGTGCCTGTCTAAACGCTATAGGGTACTTTATGGAGACGAGCTAATTTATACCGATTTGTTTAGTATGACGCTACAGAAAACCCTTAGAGTTTTTGAGTTTTAACTGGAGCTCTTTCCGATCATTCCTGAAGACGAGCAGCACAAACACATGCAGGACGGCTGGTTTAAGTGAAGCGTTAAGCAGAACCACTGATGACTGATCGTTCACTCTTCTCTCACTTGCTACTCCAAAGGATGACATAACCACTTGCTCTCACAGTGGGTAAACATCACAGTGGCAGCCAGCAGCTCTGCCTGGTCTCTTAGTCATGCACATCTACATACTGGACATTCCCTTGCAGTTTGTGTGTGTAAAGATTTGCATCACAGGCAGAATTGTTCTTTAAATTCATTCAAAGCAAAGATTATGACGTATTCGTCATTCCCATTGACGCAGAATGAGCTACATGCCAATAAATCTTAAGCCTTTATCTAGTGCTGTGTGTGCTTGCAATATAAGGTGGGAGGTTGGGAGTTCTCAAGTGTTTTGCAACCAGGAATAAAAATTCCTGAGTAAAACTATTCCAAGACTACAGCGCAGATTTAATTTTAGGAATAACAATGAAACTGTATACCCTAATTATACCAGTATTAGGACTGCACAATTTGTTTAAAAATTTTGATAATTTTGACATTTTGTATTCAAACATATATTTATATCTGCCAATTCACCTAATCGCCTTAAAATTATTTTTAAAAATACTTAAATTATTGACAAATTCCACATTTAATTCCTGACTATGCGTGTATTTATATGCAGCCTTTTTTAATTAAATATGTGCCCATGTCCGTATATAATTTAGATTTTTATGCAATTAATTGTACAGCACTAATCAGTATTCTTATAATTGTTTTATATCCTTTACAGACTTTTTACTCCTGCACTCACCACTCATTTAGAAATCATGTATTAAAGGCATATTACTATATATATTATAGCTATTGACTTTATGTTACGATTAGACAACATTCTGGTTCATTAACCAGGCTTACAGCTAGGATAACTAATCAGTAATAACCACAGCGACCTTCATACCACCATTGGCACGTGCCTAAAATATAGTCCTTATATCAATATCAAAAATCAATACACAGCACTTTGAGAAATTTGGGTAATAAATACGCTGATGCTTTACAGCCAGTGCCTATTATTACATTCATTTATTACACTTTAATTTAATTAAACATGGTTTGGTTACCACACATCCAGGCTGCTTTGGCTTAGAACACGGACACTGCAAACGGCTCATAATAATAATCTCAGCAGCTCAATATGCCCATCATATTCTCCTTCCTGCTCTAAAGTGACATACAGTACATTAGTAAGGTGAAAAGATGGTCTCCCAGAGCAACTGGGGTTGAGAGGCATTCCCAACAGCACAATTGATGGCAGTAGCCTTCACTCCAGATGCCAGCTGGCACTGAGGCGCATGCCAACATTGGTTGTGCTCCTGTCACCCACCCACCCCCCATCCGTCCATCCAC
>JAQMYL010000035.1:7554865-7573140 GCA_030014365.1 Clarias pachynema
TCCATCCACCCCGTCCTGTGACATTGGACTTTATAGAAGCAGCCCCTCAACATAAACACACTAAATCCTAAGTGAGCTGTAACTATTTATGTGGGCCATTACGTTGTGACTGGAACGTACTCGCATATACTGAATGGAGTAAACGGCGATGGACAGGCTTAAGAAAAAAGGGAAAAAGAAAGCAGTGTTTACTCAAAATTAGTTTACATCCTTTAGTGACATACATACTGTAATTATTTACATACAATCATTTACATATTTACATTACGTACTTATTTATTTATTTATTAGGTCTCCAGAAGGTGTAGATGGGCCACCACCAGCACTGCCACCCAAGCAGTCCAGGAAGAACCTGAGTCAGCTCATCCTCTCCAACTCTCAGCAGCATCTTGACAACCACGTCAATGAGACTTATGATATCCCAATGGCAACAGACAAGACAACGGTATGTCACAAACATCTAGCACTGAGTTTCCCAACCCTGATCCTGGAGTTAATCCCAGCACATTGTCATGGTCTCTACTCTAACACGTCCATTATTATCTGTAAGGGCTGTTAATATGCCTTTTTTTTTTCTTTCTTTTTTTTGGTAGTTTATGGAAACTCTCAATGTGCAGTCTAAAGAGTAGCTAATGCAAGTGAAGCAGGGCATAATTAACCTACAGTACTGTGCTAAGGTCTTGAAACAGCCCTCATTTCTTCATATTTTGCTTTTAAAGTGCCAGACTTTCTTGTATTTTTTTTAATGAATAGTTCCTGGAAAACGCTTCACAACATCTAGTAAGGTCAAGAACACTCTGTTGGATTTGTTTTTGTTAAAGTACATAATCAAGTCGTTTAGCTCAAGACGCGAAAGACTAACAGTGACCGACTGGAGGTGGCTGCAGTAAATGCCTGAGAAAGCATCTCAAGGGAGGGAACTGGATTTGGTGGTTTCATAGGTTACAGACTTTGATTGCAAAAGTTTTTGCGTCCAGTTATTAAAAATAATCTTAATATTTATGATTGTTTGTTTGTTCAATTACTTGTGAGCATGTGAAAGTGGAGGAATGATGTGAAACAAAAAATGTCTGTAATTCATAGTTTTGTTAAATGTTTTAAATTAAAGCTTTGAATGAAAGTGCTTTATTACACATTTTTTCTTGCCTTGTTTAGTTTTTGTTGCTTGGCAAGGGAAATATATGTGCTATATTTTACTTTACAGTAGTGACCAAAAGTATTAAGATAACATATGCCATGTATTGTCCCTGTGCGCAAAAAACAGGTGATGTCACTCACTAGTTCTTGTCTACATGGCTGAAAAGTTGTGCTAATTACAATCAGCTGGTTTCATTAGTGGATGAACAAGTATGTGGCAGGACTTTTACTTTCTGAAGCTGAGGTATCCACCTCTGAACAAAAACGATAAAACTAGAGAATTCTCAAGTGAACTCTGAACTTCCGTGGCAAATTTCTGTACATACTGTAATCACCAGAGTACTGCAGACTCCTTTTTTTTTTTACCAGATCCAGCAGATTTTGTAGAATAAAAGCCTTCATTCTAAATATTGTTTGTTGTATAGCAATTTGTCATTAATTATTCTTATTATCTTGATATTTTTATTAAAAAAATGAGAATGTTGTTAAAAACATTTCATGAATTTCATTTGTCCTTATACTTTTGGTCAACATTATATAGTACTAGTATATAGTGTCTTTAAATAATTTCTTCATGTGCCAGTAATTTAATTTGCATTTCTTTCCATCAGCTCAATGGAGTTGTTCCTCATGATAATCTTGTTCTGATCAAGATGAAGCCTGATGAAAATGGCAGATTTGGATTTAATGTTACGGTAAGATTACTGTTTTTTTTTCAGGGGGGGGGCAACAATAATTTGAGCATAATTAATATCTCCCACACCTATCACTTAATGTGTTTAGGGAGGATCTGATCAGAAGATGCCAGTTATTGTATCTCGGGTGGCTCCTGGAACATCGGTAAGTATTAATTAATCATTCTTATCAGAAGAACTTACCATTTCTGCTAAATCAAACTATTATAATTGGGACACTGTGAAATCACTGAGTAATGAGTTTTTGCCCTTAATGTCAAACAAAGCACATGAAGTTATTACTCATCGGTTGTCTTCTCCTGCGCAGGCTGATCTGTGCGTGCCCCGACTGAACGAGGGTGATCAGGTCGTTCTGATAAACGGCCGGGATATTTCAGAGCACACTCACGACCAGGTGGTCATGTTCATCAAGGCCAGCTGTGAAAGCCACTCAGGGGAACTTGTCCTGCTGGTCAGGCCCAATGGTGAGCGCTGTGATCAGAATGTATTTATTTATTTATTTATTTATTCATTCATTCATTTTGATGTGAATATCTGTAGTGTATAAAACTATGAAGCACACAACATACATTAAATACATGTGCATCTACACATATATGCAATAATCTAGTCAGCCAATTATGTTGCATCACAAAAATGTTTCCAACACGTTATAGAATTCATGCCGTGAAGATTTAATGCAGTTTTGAGAGCTAAGACCCTAACCAGTTCAAATATAGTGTTTCCTATTAAATTACAGTGACTGTACATTTATATGTTTATTCTTAGGATATTTAGCAATATTTCTACCAGGAAATCCAGGGTCAATATTCGTCCCTGGGCCACGCATCAATCAGCATTTTTAGTTCCTGAAAGTACCAGTTTAGCTACTTCACTGTGGATGAGGAACAAGAAGAGGATTAGTCACAGAGTGACTAACTCACTTGTCTGGCTTTTTTAAAACTTGTAATTAGCAAGAGTGATAAAGCTTGCTTCAGCAGTCTGGCATAATCAGGAAAGTGAACTGTTCCCCTAATAAGCAGAGAGTCAGAATAGTCACAGTAGGGTATGACTCAAAAGGCTGTGTAACTGTGCGTGCACCCAGTTTTATACACAAACTGCGTATGTAAAATATCTCTAAAACGTTGAATCTTTTTTAACGGACCAAGTGAACACAGGTCTCAGAGATCCCAAAAGTCTCTGTTAATTTTTCCGCAGAAATACGCCTCAGATAATGGCTTAAACTTAAATTTTTACTCCTCCTCTGAATGCACTATTTTAGTGCCTAAGTAAATGAGCTACTGTTGAGCCAGCCCCACCAGAGAACAAACTGGGGTAGGGGTATCTTCTTATATGATGTCGCAGTAGGGGTAAAATCTAATTAGCAAACAAACCAATAACTTGTACAAGAATTATATCGTTCTCTTTAATTCCACAAAATAACTTATTTCATAACATGCTTTTGTTCATCTTTAAGCAGACATCTTTGCTTTTCAGGTCATAATTATCCGACTGTTCCATAATGGTTGTGGAGCAAGTCCTTATTTGAATTATTTGTTTAAAAAGGAAAGAAAAATTATTAAAAAAGTACAAGTGTGACAAATATTTTGAATTACATTTGTTTGAACAAGTCTTGGTATCAATTCCAATTTATACAATACGGTGCTACTACTTGAGACACCCCTCATGTCTAAAATTTGATTATGTAGATATTAATGAAAAAAAAGAAATTATTGTGAACGGATTTTCCACTGAGACAAGCTGCAAAGTGCCTGGAGATACAACTTAAACACTGGCTGTTTATGTAAACAGCTTAGCAGCAACCTCATTCCCCTCTCGTCTGTTCCAACCACTGAAGCATTCAGCATCAGCAGTAAACTAATTCCAGGCCTGATCATCTGCTCCTGTTGTTCTCTGGTTCATGCCTTAAGTGAGATTTGTTTTTATTCTTGAATAATTAATGGGTCACTGTGTGGCTTAACAAACAGAAATAAACACTCCTCTGTAGCTGGTCAGGTACAGGAACGGGACCGAAAATGATAGCCAAAAACTTGCCAGAAAAGTTCTTCAGGAAGCCTGGAGAAATATTTCTCCAGTCTACTTCAAAAATCCAAGAACTTATGGCTCTTTGCAAGCAAATTATGAAGAAATTAGGGGTGGCTCAAGACTTTTGCACAGTACTGTATGTCTATTTAGATTTGTAGGTTTTTTTTCACCAAGCTGAATACTGTGTTTTGTTTTTCTCTCCTTTCAGCAATCTATGATGTGGTGGAGGATAAGCTGGAGATGGAGCCTGATTTCCAGTACATCCCAGCCAAATCACCTTCGGACCCGTCAGAGCTGGATCAGAACGCCTGGAGAGACTCCATGCAGCAGCTAAAAGAAGGCATGAACAGCGGAGCTCTGCTCGCTCAGTTTGACGTAAGTTTTTAAGTCACAAATGTCCCTGACGCTGAATGAAAGCATTACGCAAAGGATCCATTAGCACCACTGATGTATTTGGTTGTGCTGTGTGTGTGTTTTTTTTTCTTTTTTTTTTTTCCTTTCCTTTTTTTTTCTTGAAACCACTTTATTTTCTCTTTCAGATCTATTTTGGTCTCTGGTTTTCCTGTTATGAAAGAAACGACAGCTGTAAATGTTCAGATGTGAAAATGTTTTTCAATAGTTTTTAATCCTCTCTCAGATCAGGGGTTTGGCTAATGTCAGACCCAGTCCAGGAATTTATCAGACTGAATCAAGAGCTCGAAAAATACTGGTGGAGAACTGATCAAACAATTAAGGAAACTGGTCTTAGTCCAACATGTTGTTATTATTATTTTTTTTTAAACATGAGCCAGCTCAACTTCTGTAGCCAGTGGAGATCATGAGATCATGAGATGTAAGAGAGTTGTGAGATCATGCAAATTAGTTGCCTTAAAGCCATCTAGTAGAGACAGGAAAGATTTTAACTGTTTAGATTTTTTTCTCTTAAAGTATAAAACACCATATATGAAACGGAGAATTATGTGTTTATTCTACAATTAATATTTTAAAGAACCATGGTGAATTAATTCAGTTTGATTTCTCTATTCTATAGCCTTGAATTCATTCAGGAGCATGGTGGCTTAGTGGTTAGCCCCGACACCTCACACCTTCAGGGTTGGGGGTTCGCTAGTTCTCCCTGTGCTTGTTCTCTCTCAGTCCGAAGACCTGCGGTGTCGGCTGATTGGTGTTTTCAGATTGCCCATTGTGTATGAACTGTATTGGCACTTAATACAGGGTGTAGAGTGGGACAGGCTCCTGGCCCCCTGTAACCCTACACAGGGTAAATGTTATTCCGGTTGGATGGATGACTTAATGAAACTCAATGGTTGAGCAATGAAAGGTAATTGTTGCTATTGTTAGTCACCTGGATGTGCCTGGATCTTTACAAGCAAGAAATCTTGAGCAACATTTTAGTTTGGCAAGTAAGGTCTTAAAATTCTGCTTATATTTCAGTGTAAAGCCACAGTTTGTGAGCTACTGAACTACGTTGCAGTGTAAGGTCAGTTTATGTGCTATATTTGCCAAGCTTCATGACCTTTCTGTGTGTAGAAATGCTCTCCAAACTGGATTTTGTTTGTCTTTTGAATGTTAAATTACTCATAAATTGTCTGGGCATACGTAAAATTTCAAATCCATTTGAAAGTAGTAGTGGGTTTCCAGGAAATAAAATTAAATAATATTAAACTAAGGATAAATGTTAGTGTTTCACTAATGATCTATGCAAATCCATAAATAATGTCAACCAACCTTTCAGGGATTTTCTTTTAGTGTCGATTTTAGCTTTAAACCATTTCGAGTTGATATAAGCACACAGTCATTCAAACAGCAGCAAGGCATTTCCCAGGATGTGACCCTAACAAGTAGTACTTCCTATTACTTCCTGTCTTTAATCAAACAGACACTAATATCTCTTCCTGTTTGATTGTGTGTTCAGGCATGCTTGTTCCAGCCAAATAGAGAATGCAGATCTGGCCACCTTGACTTGTCTTGTGTAGTAGCTCAGTCTTTCAATACAACAGTACACTGCTCAAATGCATGTTAAAAAAAAAAAAAAAAGATGTTGTGAATTGACCTATCAATTTGGAAAATAAGTTAGACTTAGAAAGTGATTTAAATGGTATTTCTTTGCTCTTCTGGCCCTGGGGAGCATAAGCACCGACGTTCATGTATGTGTGTATGTGTGTGTGTGTGTGTGTGTGTGTGTGTGTGTGTGTGTGTGTGTGTGTACTCCACACACTGCTGCCACTCTCATACATGCACTGGTAAACTTATCACCTCCCGTATTGATTGCTGTAATTCACTTCTAACTGGTCTACCACAAAAACTCCTACATAAACTTAGCCGTATTGCTTCTTGTCCCCAGAATTTTCTCTCTGAAAGCATCCGTAACATAGATTCTCCAACCAAATTCAAATCTCAAATTTAAGACCCACTTATTCAGAAGCACTCATTATACATGATGTAAGACTGCATTCAAATCTCCATTTGAATCGCCATTTGTTCTTGGTTCGTTTAATATCTTTTTAATATCACTTACTGCTCAATGTTATTTTTATCAATGTTATCTTGTTTTATCTTTTAATTTATTTTTAGTTTGAACTGGAAGGTGACTTTGGGTGACAAGAAAGGTGCCTATATAAATAAAATGCATTATTATTATTATTATTGGTGTTGTTGTTGTTGTTGTTATTATAAAGCATTGCATCTCTTTATGCATGGACTGCTTCAGGTCTGAGATTTGCCACTTTTTAAAGGTCATTAGTTGTAATACAGGCATCATTTCAAGCATCATATCTGACATTCTCTCCTGAGACTGGTGTAACAATATGGTTAAATATATAATTCTCCACATGTTAAATGACTCCACTTTCCTCTGACATAAATAATGGTTGCAGTATTTTTGTGGCACCACATCTCCATATTTGCAGATTAAAGGATTTTCATCAATTTTTATTTTTTTTTTCCTTTCTTTCTTTGCAGCAACTCTACCGTAAAAGGCCAGGAATGACCATGTCATGTGCCAAGTTACCTCAGAACATCTCCAAAAATCGCTACAGAGACATCTCACCTTGTGAGTATCATGGCTTCCTGACAGTAACTGTTCTGGCTGTGACGCTAATATTAACCACTTGCTCTCTTTTCATGATTTCCTCAGATGATGCTACACGTGTCATACTGACAGGCACAGATGACTATATCAATGCGAATTACATCAATGTAAGGATTCTTTGCATTATTTAATTATCTTGAGGCTTAAGCTTACTGTTTATTGAGTGTGTCTATCATTTGGAACTTTTTTCCCAGATGGAAATTCCAGCTTCCTGTATTATCAATCGCTATATCGCCTGCCAGGGGCCCTTACCCAATACTTGCACTGACTTCTGGCAAATGACCTGGGAGCAGGGCTCCTCCATGGTGGTCATGCTCACCACTCAGGTGGAGAGGGGCCGGGTGAGTCTTATTCTCATTCTCACTCTATGCACAGTACCAGTACCAAAAGTTTGGACACAAGTTTGGATTTATTTTCTACATTCCAGAACAATACTGACTTTTTTTCAAATGTATTAAATAACACACATGGCATTCGGTAATTAAGTAACAACAGCAGTCGGTTGTTATTTTAAGACACAAAGGTAGGTCAGCTGTTCTGGAACAGTTCTTGCAAGAACACTTTTATCCAGTGCATTTGCAAAACCCATCAAGCACCATGATGAAACTGGCTCTCATGAAGACCTGCCCAGGAAATCAAGACCAAAACTTACCTCTGCTACAGAGGAGACGGAGACCAGCCTCAGAAATCATCATTTAACTAACAGCACCTCAGATTAGAGCCGTTATGAAGGCTATACAGAGCATAAGTAGCCGACGCATCTCAATATCAACCGTTCAAATGAGATTATTGTGTATTTTGAATCTTACAATGTAGAAAGACAAAAATCAGGAAAGCCCATGGAGTTTGAAGGTGTGTCCAAACTTTTGACTGGCAGTGTATGTATATTTAATTGGTTTCATTTATCTGTTACAGGGCAATGCTTACAACACCCACTAATGCTGTTATAATTAATTACTGGGAATTAATTAGTGGAAAATGTGATGTACTGTACGTACTTAGTGATTGCTTATAATTTACTTAATGTTAACGAGAAACAAACAAAATAAAACTGCAAGAAGCAATACACAGTACACAAGTCAAGCACTTTCTGCCCCCACCAGAAGCCATTTAGACCATCATCAGTGCTTGTTTCCATGGAGATTTACAAAATTTGATGTCAGTGATCAAGCTGATGCTGAGACGTAAACATGTTAAATATTAATTAAAAAAAAAAAAGCAAGGTCTAACAGAGGCATATTTGAAATTTTCCAAATATTGATACAAAATTTATTGTAGAAGAACAATTTCACTGAAATTAAAAATGGCCAGCCTTCTGTTTTACAAATAACAAATGTGGTACCTTAATAAAACTCGCCACCTGCCAGGGACCAGGTAATCATCAGAAAGAAGCACTGCAAATAAAAACTGATGGGCTTAAAAAGTAGGAGTGGTTTTACTGGTCTGTGAACTATATAAAAAATATTTCTTCTTTATGAAAGGTATTGCATTTACAGCCACTTTCTAGAGGTACTGACTAATCCTGCTATGTTCTTACAGGTGAAATGTCATCAGTACTGGCCCAATCCCTCAGGTAGCGCCATATACGGTGACTTCCAGGTTTCCTGTGAAACTGAGGAGGGAAACTCTGCGTTCTTGGTTCGAGACATGACCCTCACTCACATGGAGGTAAAAAAAAAAAAATGTATTAAGGACATAAAGTTTGATTTTACTGGTAAAATTGTTTGTTTTCCCGTGAACTTTATCTCTTTAACTGTGTGAATTATTGATTATCGTTGCTTTAGACAGAAGAAAGCAGGGAGCTGACCCAGATCCAGTATCTGGCCTGGCCTGATCACGGTGTGCCCGATGACTCGACTGACTTCCTGGACTTTGTTGCATTGGTGCGAAGTAAAAGAGCGAGAAAAGACGAGCCCGTGGTCGTTCACTGCAGGTAAAGGAAGCGATTATTCATATGCCGATTATTTCTGTATGTAATTACAAGTGAGAATGTGGGAGGTCATCTAAAGCAGCTCTGAATCAGTGCTGCATTTTTTTAAAAATTTTTTTTCCACTTGGTCTATACAATTATTTCTTGGCAAATATTGGGCTTTTTTTTCAGTCCTTAATTAGAGCCCATGTGGCTGAACTGCAATGTCTAATCTCTTTGTTTGGGTCTTTCATTCAGTCTCTCTCTCTTTTTTTTTTTTTTTTTTTTTTTTTTTTTTTTTACTGTGCCCCTCTGCCCCTCCCTCCCGTCTCTCTGGCCAGTGCTGGGATTGGCCGGACGGGAGTGCTCATCACCATGGAGACAGCAATGTGTCTAATGGAGTGCAGTCAGCCTGTGTATCCATTGGACGTCGTAAGAACCATGAGGGACCAGCGAGCCATGATGATCCAGACCCCTGTGAGTTCTCTTTTGCACCATGGCTTATGGAGCGCCTCTCAATTATCTGATTTTTTTTTTTTTTTTTTAACTACAAAGCTGTGAGGGGTATGAACTCTTTTTCATAATTTTAAATGTAATTTTTAAAATATTAAATAAATTCTACATGAAAGAAAGACACAAAGCCTGTTTGAGAGAGAAGTTTCGCACATCTTCGGTCAATTTAGCTTCTGCCTATTATAAGTTTGACTTGCTAAGCAGAACCGAGGCCCACTCAGTCACTTCTGTAGAGCATATGGTCGAGTATGTTAATGGAGCAGCAGTAGCAGGGCTAATTTGGTTATGCTATGCAATGGCTTAATGAAAGCTGCCTGCCCTTGAGGCATGAAGCATGAGAGGGCACTAATTAGACAAAGGAAAAGAAAAAAAGAGTTAATATTCCAGAGCTAAAGTGCTTACTTACACAAATACTATCATATTCTGTATTGTCATTTTCTCTTACTTTAATTCATCGATACTGACGGATTCATATGCTTCCGTCATGCATGGCGGCTCAAGTGTAACAGTCTTAAGCTGCCTTTTTTTCCCCCCTCCTCTCAGATCCAGTTCAAGTTTGTGTGTGAGGCCATCCTCAAGGTGTACGAGGAGAACCTGGTCCTGCCGACGAGGTCCACGCCGTACAAGTCAGATTAACCTCAGCGTTCACCATCACGTCACCAAGCTTCAAGCGCGGATCCCCAGAACCAGCACCACGGCGGGGCCTTGAAGAAGTGTGCTGAACAAAAATGCTGTATTATCAACCCAGTGGTCTCAGGTTGTGCATTTTTAAAGTGCGAGCATTTAAGCACCACACGACAGAGGAAAGATTTAATTCGGACAGTTACGTGTTTTTTTTTGTAGTTGTTTTTTTTCCTTTTTATTTTTTATTTTTTTTGGACATTCTTCAGCTGTCACGTGGTGCTTTAACGCTTTGTAGAAAGCGAGAGAGAATTTGTCATGCTCAAGGTCACTTTCAGCGTGAGATCATTTGGATAAAGCACACATTTTCAAAGCGCTGCGAAAAGTCCGAGGGGATGCATTGGAAGAAAAACCGTTCTTGAGCCAGGATCATTAAATAGGACTTTTTTAACCAAGCACTATTGCACTTTACGCTGGCAACTGAACAATTCACCAAGCTTTGGGGAGAAAAATAAAAAAATTATTAAAAAAAAAAAAATCGACAAAGCTGAATATGGTACTCATCGAGAAATTGAGTGTTCAGGGTTACGAAATGTTGATGATGAACAATTACAGATTGCTGTGGTGCCATATGTAAGTACAAAAGGGCAGGCCCATGAGTGCGTGTGTTGCTTTTATTTGTTTTGTGTGTCTGTACGTCGTTGCTTGCTGATAGAAAACAGAAGATTCCCCACAATGTGTCTGTGTTTTAATAAGGATATTTATATCATATTTTAGTTTGATTCTCCCACCTCGTCCAGTCAGCACAAACATGATCGAATCCATGTCCTCCCGATGAGGACGACAGCTCGTTATCTGTATCCACACACACACACACACACACAAACACACACACACTCCCCCTTGTCGTTCTTTTAACATAGCTAATGAGCGCTTTTTATTTATTAGCATCCCTGATTATGCTGAAATCCACACTTTGGCAGGAAACCTCGAGCACTTTGTTTTGTGTTACAAACCCGCAGCTTGTTATTTTCTCTCCCCTCTTCAATCCTAAGTGTTTCCTGTTTGCGGCTCTCGTCTCAAATAGGAAAAAGTCTGTCCAGACCGGGGTCTCATCAGTCATAAGTTTTAAAAGCTTAACACATGTCCTACTTAACAAGAGTATACTAAGACTACTGTGCATGTGTGTGAATGTGTGTGTGTGTGTGGGCGGGTGTGTGGGGACATGAGCTTTGGCATAGCTGTTTCCATTCGTGCCTCTTGAAGTTGCCTAAACAGCACAGCTAGCCATGATTACCGATCTCAGAGCAGTTAAGGACGGGACTCTTCGTGTCAAAAAGATCTTCAAGAGTAGCTTGTTATGAATAAGCGCCTGCTGATTATTATCGAGGGACCGCAAAACTTGTTTTCAGGTTTCTAATGTGTCTAATGTCGTGTGCTTTTACATGAATGATCACAGCTGCTTATGAGGGGTTGCCAGAAATGTCCTCGCAATAAGCTTTAAAGTCGACGAAGAGTTTATGCTCTGTGAAAGGTTCAGTTGGCTCGACAGCGATTTTTAGAAGCGCTTTGATAAGGGGAAAGTTTCTCTGTACATTCAAGTGTGACTTGATGCAAAGGTCAAACACAAGCACACATGTACAGGAAATGTGTGGGATTTGAACTTACCACATGTATGTTTGTCAGTGCACAAACAGGATGAAAGAAAGGTGCGTGCGTGTGTGTGCTCGTTCATGAGGTGTAGCTGTGGCTGGTCTGTGCTAATATTGTGACTCAGTGGATGGCACATTTGTGCATGTGCAACTCAGCATCTGACTGCATATGTGGCCACAGCAGAGAGATCATGACTTTCTAACACTCGCTAATAACACGGAGGAAAGAACGAGTGAGGTTGTGTGTGTGTGTGGATAAGCAGTTTGCTTCGTTAGCGCTGAATTTCTGTGCTATGTGTCGTTTCTGAGGGCTCTACATGCTTTGTCCGCTGACAGTACGTACTGTACGTCTCCGTGCAGCTCTGTCTCGTCGTGTTCAGGTCTTCGAGAGGTCTAAGCCTTAGACACACAACTGATTTAACTCAGTGTCTGGTTTAGGATTGGCATGTGACCTTCATAGTTTTATGTCTCTCCTGTTTCTTCAGCCTTCCTGAGACTTTCCTCTTGCATACAGAAATAAACAAACCTTTTCTGTTAAACAAGCCCATGTCACACAGGTCACGTCGTACTAGAGGTGTGCATCGGGACAGAGACGTCAAGGGACCCAAATAAAAGTGAGTGGGCTGACAGAAATGCTCGGTTTATTAACGTGGGAACATATTTGACTTACTGGCTGATTCTGTGTCTGTGTGTCCGTGTCACACTCACTCATTAACAACTAGAGTCATTAGAAGAGGTCATGCAGTGAGAGATTGTAGCAGCATTTATCTTGAAGTAAGCAGGATTTATTCAACTTCCTGTGAGATCAGTCAGACTTTATCCAGGAGCAGGCGGGATTGATCAGACCTTGCGTGGGAGTGAGCGAGATTAGTCAAACCTTTTACAAGAACACGCAGGAGTGATCAAACTTTCTGAGGGAGCAGGCAGGATCGTTACACTTTCCGCAGGAGTTAGTGGGATTAGTACAGCACGTGAGATTGAGCAAACGTTTGGTAAGTGTGTGCAGATAGTGGGTGAGATTGATTAAAATTTTCGGCTATGGTAGGCAGGATTTGTTCAATTTTCCGCATTAGTGGTGGGGATTTGTAAAATTTTCTGCAAGAGTGAGCGGGATTAGTAAATGTTCGACGTGGGAAGGTTTAGTCACTTTTTCTGTACTAGTGGGCGAGGTAGGTCAGGTTGGTGGGGAGGGATTGTTCAAACTTTCTGCACTAGAGTTCAGGATTGGTCAAATTTTCTGCATAAATAGTTGGGATTGTTCAAATGTTCTGCACATGTAGTCGGGATTGGTCAAACTTTTTTTGCAAATGGGAGCAGATTTAAAACCTTGTCCCTTGTACACCTCAGGTTTACTTGCCCGGCTCAGGATGCTGCATCTCAATCTGTGCTGTGAACTTCCCAAAGTCTCTCCTTAGGAATTGTCCGGTTTGTGTGTATGTATAGTATGAAATGGTCATATTCGGAAGCAGGTTTCTGGACCAATTGCTACGCTGTTGTTGAATGTCAATTAAAAAGAAAACAAACCCAGCAAATAATTCAGGTTTTGGTGTAGATTTTTTTTTTTTTTTTGAGAAATAAATAAATCTATCTATATCTATATATAAATAAATCTCTCATGCCTTGCTGAAAAGGACAGCACTTTTTAATAGAGAGGGTCGTAGAAGCTACTAAATACACAATTTTAACATTTCTAAAGATGTTGACATTTATATTTATCTTTTTTTTTTCTTTCCCCCCCAAGTACCCTTGCAAAAGAAAGTCATTAACTTGTGCCACTTGTTTATTTTGTAAATAGTCGACAGTGTGAATATGATGATGTATATTAAAATATCTTTAAAATAGAAGGCAGAATGTGTCGCGTTACTTTTTGTTTGACATCAGTAACATGAACTTTCATTTATTCGTTGAATTAAAATAAATGGAGGAAGGAATTAATCTTCATTTTGCTACAGTTTTCATTCAAAAGCCATTGAACTGTGGGGAAGCTCAATCGAATCAAAGGTCAGCTTTTCAGACTTGCCCTTTTTAAAACCTGTATTTCTTTCATTCTATTTAAAATAATAATAATTATGCTTTTATGCCTGTACCTTTTTTTTTTATTATTATTCCCCCTACAGATGTTCATTTTAAAAGCCAGAGTAAAAAATAAAAAAGAAAAGAAATAAATACTTCTGTAACTTTGTCCTTCTGACTCACCGGGTAAGTTATTCAGGATGTTCCTATTGCTTGGAGACCAACTTTGGCCCCCCCTGCTGGAACAGCAGTATAGAAGGATTTCAGCATGTCTGTGGTGGGTTAATAAGATTGACCTGCATTACAATTTCCAGCAGGGTGGATTAAAGGGCATTATGCTATGCTAACTACCCCTGCTGCTACTCAGAGCGTGATTCAGATTGTGAAGCTCCTGCAGCAGCCAAGCTTGAGTAAACTGATCAATTTCCCAATGGCTGGTTGAACATTGGTTTAACAGTGTGATGGGCCGGTGTTCACAATAAATATTTAAGTTCATGAGCATCTGTTGGATTTAAGCACTTGCTACAAGGTGAGTCAAAAATTATCCTCACTCTGGCTGTAGAATTTAATTCACTTTTACAAAAGCCAAATACATCATCTTGCTTTTGATTACACTTTGTCCATCTGTCAACAAGATTTTGTATTCCCTTATTAAAAAATGTTTTAGGCTGAACCGCGAGACAAGAGTGCACCGCTGTTTTCATTTCTTCATCAGAAGTGAATCTTGGTCCTCGTAGGGCTGCTTTCAGGGGACCAAACAGGAGAAAGTCAGATGGAATGAGATCAGGATTATAGGGAGGATGCTTTAACACCTCAGTGTGAGCAGAAGTTTGCAGATGTGCATCGTCATACAAGATCACAACGTCCTTGGATAGCAGTCCTCTGCATTTAATCTGAAGTTAAGGCTTCAGCTCTTCAATAAGCATCTCTCGGCATCTAACGTTGATTATTGAATTTTTTTCCCTGATAAAGTTCCAATACTGGCTCTTGAGAATCCTAGAAATGTTTGGGGATCAATTTTCCAACTGCTGGTTTGATTTTAAACTTTTTCTTTGGTCTTCGATTGAGGATGGTCCCATTCCATTCTCTGCCTTTTACTCTCAGGCTCATAGTGATGAATTCGTGTCTCGTCACCAGTAACGTTTCTCCTTAAGAAACTTTCACCTTCCTTAGATTCTCAGTCCAAATTTTGTTTGCAGATATCCAAACGCGTTTTTACACACTTCCATGAGTTGTTTCATCCTCCGACCATAAAAAAAAAAATTCAACACTGCACGCTGATCTCCTTTTGTGCAAATCACAATTGGGGCGTCCATTTTTCCTTGCACCACAGTTACAAATGAGCTGATGTAACACCTGCACAGCAGTGACTGAGGAGACAGCAGCCTTGAACAGGAAACGCTGATAGGAAGATGCGGCCAACAGAAGTTTTAATATAAGTGAGAATATTAGTTGACTCAACCTTGAATTTCCCTAAAAAAAATCACCATTACAGCTGGACCCAGTCCTATCAGAAACTGTAATACCCTTTTACAAAATGATCCAAATATTTAAAAAAGCGACAAATCCACACAAATGTCTTCCCCCCCTTTTGCCTTTTGATAAGTGAGTTTGCGCTCTGTTCCTGCTCACTGAAATGCTTCATCAAGCCAAAATTCTCCTTTCTACTCGCACATAAATACTGCCATTGTTGCTCCCTCTTGGTCAATTAGTCACCGATGACATTCAGTACTTAGGAATTTTCTGGTAACACTTGTTACTCAATGCTGTGAGTCAGGATGTAGTAAATGACCTCAGGCTACTTTACACTGTTCCAAAAGAAGCCGATTGATAAACTGGGTGGTTTCCTCCACGTAATCAGACCTTTCAGAATGACCAGTGGGTGGTGCTGCTGCAAAATCCACTGCCTGTCAGAATGATTCATTTCAATCCTGTGTATTAGCAAGATGTGTCTGAAAATGGATAAAAATAAAATATGGATTTGTGGCTAATATTATAAGTGGAATTATAAAGTGTAGTATAATAATATTTGATGTGATTATTGGGTAATAGTGTACAAACTTTTGCTATTCAAACCAAGAATTATCATGGAATCCTAACAGCTTAAAATAAAATGACACTAAATAATTGAACAGCTCTGATAGTGTTTTTACCATGGAAATGACTCATAGTCATAGCAAGATGTCAGTCCTACACTAACACAAAATATTTTGTGTTAAAAAAAGTTTATTTGTATTGGCA
This sequence comes from Clarias pachynema, assembly GCA_030014365.1. Classification (NCBI taxonomy): domain Eukaryota; kingdom Metazoa; phylum Chordata; class Actinopteri; order Siluriformes; family Clariidae; genus Clarias; species Clarias pachynema. The sequence continues at coordinate 7,570,760 of JAQMYL010000035.1, forward strand.
ATGTGGTGATGAAATAGGATGAGTGGGATGGGATGAGATGCCATCGGATGGGGTGGGAAGGGATGAGGCAGGGCATGGTGGGATGAGTGGGATGGGATGGGATGTGGCAGAGTGAGATGGGATAGGGAGAAATGAGGTAGTGTGTGATGGGATGGGGTGGGATGAGATTGGATAGGGAGGAGTGGGATGGTATGGGGCACATTGAGATGGGAAAGGGCAAGGCATAGTGGGATGGCATGTGGCAGAGTAGGATGGGATGAGGATGAGTGGCATGAAATAGGGAGGAGTGGGATGGGATGAGATGTCATCGGATGGGGTGGGATGGGATCTGCGGAGTGGGATGTGGCAGAGTTGGATGGGATGGGGTATAATGGGATTGGATAGGGATGAGTGGCATGGGATGGGGATGAGTGGGATGGGGTCGAATGGGATTGGATAGGGATGAGTGGGATGGGATGGGGTCGAATGGGATTGGATAGGGATGAGTGGGATGGGATGGGGTGAAGTGGAATAGGATGGATTGGAATGGGACGAAAAGGCAGGGGTGTGGGATGAATGGAGTGGAGTGGGATGGGTTTGGGTGTCATTTGATTGTATGGGGTGTGATGGGAATGGCTTGATGGGATGGAGGAATTATAGCTCAGCATTTAACTTCTACTTGAGCTAGTGGACTGAAATACAATCAGTAGAATTAATTGCCCTCAGACCTGAAAAGTTGGAGGTTATTGTGTTGTGCAAAAATCAAGTTGAATTACATACCCAGAGGTGAGTGCAAAAGTTTGCATTGATTTAGGACAAAATATATATATATATATAATCAAAAAGAAGAATAAAATATCGACAAGAAGAATCACCCTTCCTTATTTCCGACCCAACTCGGGCCCTTTAAATGCAAATCCACTCGTTAGGATTTATATGACGTCATTTCCTGACGGGGAGGAAAATCTCAGTGGTCGATCCTCAGGACCGGGGGAGATCAGGTGGAAGTTTGGAGAAGCTCTGCATCGCTGTAGCTCTCCGCTGTGTAAGTGCGAGGCTGTGTGCGGGGATGGCGGGCTGCAGCGCGGTGCTGTGAGAGGAGTGTGTGTTTCTCCGGGACTGAGACACGCCGCCGCCGCCGCCGCTGTGAGTAATCTTACCGCTTTGTCTCCACATCGCTGGATCAACAAGTGGAATCACTATGCGCTGCTATGGCGATATTTTTCCCCCACTCGTAATCCGGGAATATCCCGCCTCCTCTGCTGCGATTGGTTAGGAGGGTCTTAGTATCTCCGCTACGATTGGTTGGACCGCTCTGTTTGGGATTGAATAGCCAATCCCAGTGCGGGAGGCGGGTTCTGTCGGAGAACGGGTGGGAAAGGAATAACGCGCTTTGTATTCACGCAGGTCGGCTCGGGAAGCCGCTAGGTCGTGAAGTGTAAAGACACACTATTTAAAAATAACTAATAATAATAAATACAATTGATTCTAAACAAATGTTTTTTGTTGTTGAAAACATGGAAGCGTGTCAAGTGTTTTTTTTTAACCTTTATATTATCGCTCACTGATTTACTAACTGCGCAGAAATGCGGTGTTTGTCGAAATATAACTCGCTTTATTATTATTATCTGTTCTTATCATTTAGTCAATAACAGTAAATCAGGTGTGTGTGTGTGTGATGATTATTTGTGAAACATGGATGAGTGTGTGTGTGTGTATGTGAATGTGAATCATGGCAGGTGGAAACTTGTTGCGCGCGCAGGTTCAGTTGTTTATTACTGACTGTATGATTTGGATTAAAGCCCAGGAGCCGCAGGTGGGGCAGAACTCACACCCTGACGTCTCCTACAGCACAGCAACAGCGTTCGGTTCTGGTCCACATGTTGGACATTAGGACGTCATGCTCATCAGTGATTTGACACTGGGAACCAATAATCAGTTATGGGATGTTGGGGAAACAATACTCATCCTCGATTGGACATTAGCAAACAATAATATGTCATTGGACAATTAGAATCAATGCTCATTAGTGATTGGACATTGGGAACCGTACTCATCCTTCATTGGACAAAGAATAAACAATGATCAGTGAACTTTGAGAAATAATACTCAGTGATTAGACATTTAGAAACAATGCTCGTCAGTGATTGGACATCAGGGAAATAATACTCATCCTTGCTTGGACGTTGGGAAATAATACTCAGTGATTAGACGTTGGGAAATAATGCTCGGTGATTGGACGTTGGGTAATAATACTCATCCTTGATTAGACGTTGGGTAATAATACTCAGTGCTTGGACGTTGGGAAATAATACTCAGTGCTTGGACGTTGGGAAATAATACTCAGTGATTGGACGTTGGGAAATAATACTCAGTGATTGGACGTTGGGTAATAATACTCA
>JAQMYL010000035.1:7595379-7612349 GCA_030014365.1 Clarias pachynema
GTGTGTGTGTGTGTGTGTGTGTGTGTGTGTGTGTGTGTGTGTGTGTGTGTGTGTGTGTGTGTGTGTGTGTACGTGTGCTATCGTTTTACCCAATCACAAGGTCAGTGTCGAGCACTCAGCGCTAGTTCATAAAACATCCCGTGAGTAATGTTTTATCTCTCATTTCTCCAGGAACCAGAATAATGGAGTAAGTCCCAGTCAAGAGACAAAGGTATGGACTAGATTAAGCGTGATGGAGTGAACTTCTGTTTTCTTAGGTTGCATGGACATGAACGAAAAAGGGTGGGGAAAAAAGGGTGAAAATAGAAATAGTTTCCTTAAAGAAAACTAAAAAGATAACATGCATGTGATTATTTTCTGTGCTCTTCTACACTATTAACATGTTTCAACATTTGGTGCCAGATTGAATATAATCCCCTTTTATTTGGTCTGGTTTTAATTGATTATGGTTTAGAAACACCATGTTCAATTATGGCAACCCTTAACAAACTGTGTCTGTCACTTTTTGAACTCTTTAAATGCGTGAATGTATTGCATTTACCTTGTTTTTTTTTTTTTTTGTAATTGACATCATATGCTTTGAACATAGTTTGTAATTTTTACTTATTATTATTATTATTAAAGGTGCCCTTATTTATTCAATCAGGTTAATGCAGGTTGTACCAGTAAATGTCTCAATGTTACTTTTGTGAGAAAATGGATTTTTAACCTCTGTAATGAGACTTTCTTTTGCTGTACATGCGCGCGCACACGTGTGTTATAAGAAACAGTACACGCGCGCTGTACACACGCGCTTACAAACGCAAAATAAAATGTTTTACACACGTGGTTACAGTGTTGTAGTAAACAGTACACGCGCGCACGGATGTTGATTATACCAGTGAGAGACGAGCACTAAGACCCAGCAGGGGAGACAATTACCCACAATTCCGCAGCGCAAGAGAGAGAGAAACCGTTGGCGCAATTGTGATCACGTGATGCTCGGCGTCAAAACAAGAAGCGCATGCGTGATACATGATACTCGGTGCTCGTAATCCAAGACAATGCTCGTTTTACAAGTCAAAATGTGATAAAAATCTTTGCTCGTCTTGCGAACGCTCGCAAACTGCGTTACTCGCAATCCGAGGTTTTACTGTACCCGGTTACATTCTCTCTGTGGCATTGAACCGTGCAGCAAACGCCGTTACTAAGACATCAGGACTAAACAACACCCCCTCCACTCACACATACACTCGCGTATCCAGAATAGGTGATGGGTCATATCTCAGGAACCCTTTCTCCCAGTTTTGTCCAAGATTTTTTTTCTTTTATTTTGGTGCATCATTAAAAACATATAACTGCAATGTACTGAAACGTTTTTTCTTTAATCCCTTTTCAATCTAAAATGACGCTATGACTTGGGAGCAAAATGTCCATGTAAAATAAGCTTGATTTGGTTCACAGGTCAGTTTATTTTCAGATAATGGTTTATTACAAGCTGGTGCAGAAATATTTAAAATTCCTAGCTGCTGTTTCACCTTCTCTTTGTTGTCTGTGTGTTTATTGATCATTTCCTTTCTCCTGCACAGAGTATCCAGTCTCAGCCTGTATGGCCTGGAGTGTCCCCGGTTTCCAGCCAGCCCTCGGCACAGGGTCCACTGACCATCGAAGCTCTCCCTAGGAGTCCTGGCGGTGGCCAATCAGTGAAGAGAAGGTGAGTTCCTTGCAGTTGTAACAGAATCATGCCAGCTTGTCTCTAAGCGTGCTCTCTGCGTTCCCAGCATTCAGATGGTGCAGCGGTCTGGGTGTGAGTGTGTGAGAGACTGGAGTTTGATGGTGGGGACGGTGCAGTATTAGTGTGTGGTTTGTGACTGATTGTAAGTGTGCTTGACTTTGCTTCGACATAAGGACGCCAGCTGCTACTGCTCTGGAGCGGCCCATCGCTTGTGCCTTCAGGCTTCACGTCTCCCTGCTCACTCTTGTTTTCCTTTTTCCTTTTCTTGTTTGGTTTTGTGTCTCCTGAGGCCATCTGAAAGATCTCGGTGCTTTGCTTCAAACATCCTGGAATATTAAAAATATATGAGGTTATACTGTTTCATAAGGGGAGACTGAAATAACTGTGGATATGGTTTTTCTTTATGAAAGTTTGATCGTCTCGACTCCTTATTAAAGTATCCTGGTGTTTTTTGTTTGTTTTGTGCGTGCATTGTTCTAGTCTGATGTTCTGAAATGGCCTGTCCATAAGGCGAGGTACGTACTCTTTAGTTCTACAGCTCTGGGTGCGCTGATCAGTTGATTTTCTGGATGGGCTTCGGCTTGGGTTCAGCACGGCACTCTCCTGTTCCGCTTTCCCAATCAGTCCAATCCGATGGACGCAGTAAATGTGTTTGACATTCAGAAATCTAAAGGATGATTCGATTCGATCCGCTCCTCTTTTTCCTGTCTTTCGCAAGCCTTGGCTTCTTTCTGATCAAATAAAAAATCTTCTCTATCCTGGTTTCAGATCTTTTATTAACCTACATGTATAATAAGCATGCTTCAGAGGAGTTGCTCTGAACAAAAACTCCTTTAAAAAAATAAATTTAAAAAAAAGGTGTAAAACCTCCACATTGTGTTAAAAGATCAATATCGTTCCAGCTTGAGATTTGATTAAAATGTGATAGGTCGGGATAGTAGATCTAAAGAAAACCCCAGCTTGAGTTCTTCATGCTTGAGAAGATAATGGTGTTTCCACGGTCAGATTTAACTGGTTTTATGGACTTCACTTATTTTATTTGACAGATTCTTGGGAGTTAGTGGCCTTTTCCTGTTTGAGTTTGTATGTGGAGTTAATCACCTTCAGAATGATCGTATTAGGTTACAGACGCTTGCTTTGTGTCTTGTTTACTCTATAGGACGAGCCAGTTCCTGCATATGTAAATAAGAAGAATGAAGAATTTTAACATTAAAGACAGTCTTGGTAATCTAGACTAAAACAAAAAGTTGTAAAACCAGTATTTATACCAAAAAAGGAAAACAATGGACAAGAAAAGCTTTAATCATGGACATGAGTGTCGTATGAGCAATAAGTAAACAAAGACACTTACCAATACCAAACTGACATGAATTAGGTTTAATGATTAATTATCATAGAATTATACAAAAACAAGAAATAAATTCCACATACCTTAATGTTAGTGATTAAAAATACTACAAACAGCCTCCATGCTGACGTCCTTATCCAAGATCATGGATTAAGAATTCCATCAATCTGACACCCGGTGTTTATACGGCGTTACATCAGGAAAGATAAAGCATGCCCCCCCCATTCCCCCCCCCCCCCCCGTTTTGCTTCAGCAAACAGATATCCTGTATAACAAGGACGAAGACTCTTTGCTTTAAACCACTTTATTGCTTTAAACAGCACTGTATTGAAATCGAACACTGCATTTATGTCTTTTATCTTTGTGCTCTCCAAAAGTCTTTACTCCATATAAAGTAGCATAAAACGATTTCCTTTTTTTAGTTTGTGCACAAAATTTCACAGACCTGCCCGAGTCGCTGAAGAAACATTTTTCCCTGAAAATATGCCGGTAGTGTTGAGGTATTTCCTGTCGTTTCACTTATCTGGACTCGGTATATGAGCATCTCTTTATGTAACACGCATGCACTGTTAACAATAATCAGGTATGCATGCCTGACTAACCTTAAATCATGGCAGGAAATGCTGCTGAGCCATTTAACAGCAATTTTATGCTCGAAAGTGCCTTATTTTGTATTTCCACTCTCTTGTTTTGTAAAGTAATCTTTCTGATCCTTTTCGCTGTAAGACTTTATCCACGGGCACATTAGAAACATGCTCAGCAGGAGCATCACTACAGTGTATATATACAGTAAAATATGGAGGATTTGTGTGGACATGGAGGAGCTTGTAGCCCTGATGAAGAAAACAATCGACTCAGTGTTAGAGCTGCATTGCAGAGGTCGTTCATATGATTGAATTATTGAGCTCTTTTTTTTCTTTTTTTTTCCAACAATAGCTTCATATCTTGCAGGCCATAATGGTCCAGTGTGTATGGAGCTCGTACACGGGAGACCTACAGTATAGCCTGCTGAAATGCTTCTCACAGCAAAACTATTCTTCACAAAAGTTAAAAACGATTTCTTTTAATGTGCCCTTGTTCAAAGTCTTTCCAGATTCCTTTTCCTCTGTTCCTGTGTTATCTGTTCCTACTCCTGTTTTTCTGCAAACACTCCCCCGAGTCTTCAACATTCCAATCTTCTCGCTTTACCTCCTCTGAAATCCCTCCCACTCAGACCACCAGCATGACGACTTGGCCCCGACCCATCTTCCCAGGAAGCCGCCTCTTCCCTGCTCGTCCTCGAACCCCAGTCTGCGCGTGTGTGTGTGTGTTTGTGTGTTGGGATGAAGGACGTGCTGTTTTGAAAGAACCTACCCGAGTCCAACTTACCCACGCCGTCAGCCTCGGACTGAAACTGGCCAGAGCGGCTGTGATATATAATGAGGAGCTGATTACCAGGAGTCCTGCTCCTCCTCATCGACACCTCCCCGTTATAAGACACAACCGGGCCAGTACACAACCGGTTTCGTTACCTGAAAACGATCTTTTAGTATGTTTTGGGGAGAATCTGATTTTGCTTTAGGTGTTGAAGTAGAAGATGAAGGTTTTTTTTTTAATTTTTTTTTATAATATGTACAGTATATAATTTGTCTCTGTGAAATTGGAGTAGGATAAACACTATTTTGGGTATTTTGATATTTTGGGTTTTAAACAACTTCTGCCTGTTTGCTTATATAAGGCTATACAGTTCTACTAAGTAGCACTATTTCTTTTTAAAATTCACTTGTTATTTCATTAATTACCAATAAAAAGCTCTTCCTTCATGTTTTTTTGGGGGTGCATGTTTTGTTCCTTAGAGGCAGAGAGGTTTATATTAGCCAAAATAATTTAACCTTAGGTCAAGTGAGTGTAAGCAAAAGACAGCACTGCGAGTTCAAATCCCGGTAAGGACAATCCGGAGTTAGAAGTCTAAGGAATTGGACTATAGTCTCCAGATCGCAAGCTACTGTTACATTACCAGCCTGACATGATTCAAATATGATTTTTATTTATTTTAATTATTTATTTATTTTTGCACTAATGTGACACAGATCTGAATTTTTTTGTACTGTCTAAACCCACAAATCAGAATTTTTTCTTTTCTTTTCCGGATCTGAATCGCTTTTATATGTTGTATTAGATAAGATCCATATCTAATATGCAGTCATGCGAGTTAAATTTATTAAATTCATTCAACTTTTCGCCTCTGTGCATGCGTAGGGCGCTTGCTGACATCAGTCTGTGTGTGTGTGTGTGTGTGTGTGTGTGTGTGTGTGTGTGTGTGTGTGTGTGTGCGCGCATGCATGTGTGGTCGGTCAAGCATGCACTTCCATTAGATAATCCCAGTGTCTTAAATTTGTCTTTCAGAGTAGTGAGTAATGTAATGGGTTTTACTGAATGAGTGTCCTGCTAGGAAAAAATCTTTTATCAGAAGCCAGTCTTTATTTGTTCTTAGTGTAGTAGAATTTCAAAACGATTTATGTAATTTAGCTTTAAAGATGATTGTCAAAGTTTGTCATTTTTTTAAATTATAGGGGTTTAATTAAAATTCTAAGCATTTGCGTTTCGTCAAGAAGAAATAAAGTATGTAATCGAGGTAAACATTTGACGTTCTCCAAATTGATCTACAGTACTGTACAAGGTAAATGTGCTCACTGTGTGTGAAAAGATACAGGACAGATCAAATACACTGTCTGGCCAATGAAAAGTCTCACACACGAATATTTTATTCAACTGTTTAATTGTTACCTTGATTTCAGCACACAATTAATGTGTAAGAATGATTCCTCAGCCCTCTTTTACAGTATGAATTATGGAATAAGCCCATGCAATAAGGGTGGGAAATTAGGGGGGGGGGGGGGTGAATTTACCTGGTCATTCAGTACATTCAGGTCATCAGCTGACTTTATATTATTGCCACATAACATTGCTGAGCCTAGACCTGACCAACTGAAGCCACCCCAAATCATAACACTGTCTCCAGAGGCTTGTACAGTCTGGACTCATCATCTGTCCATTTCTCCAAAGTCCAATCTTCAAGCTCTCTAGCAAATTCAAACCATTTTGTCCTGATTTGTCTCGCTAACGAGTGGTTTTCATATGGATGCAAAGCTGATTAGTTTTAATAACTGTATTTCCAAGTTATAATAATGCATTGGACAATTCTTAACCCAGTTCTTGTCTTTGTAATGTAGGCCAATAATTTGACTGTTTTGAAGTAAAGACTTTTTATTCTATGGCCAGGCAGTGTAATAAAAATCAGCATAAAGAAAATAAAATTATAGAGTTAAAGGAAATCAGGTAATTCTACAGCTAGCAATCAAAGATGTCTTGCATTCAAATCGTCCATCAGTTACATCATCAATGTTATTATTAATCCCAATTCTATTTCTTGAGATTGTGATACCAGTATACCAGTATATCTCACAGACCTATTACATAACCATTTCCTAGGCTGCTATATACAGAAATATGTAAATAATCCATTTATTTTTAAGAATGAAACACTAGTTGGTTTAACATGTATGCTTTGGGATAGCAAGACCATATCTAGTCGCTAGTTTGCTTTACCCAGCGAGATTTATGAAGGTGGTTCCTTTCAACCCTGAACAAGATCTTCCATGGATTATTATAATATTTCTAAGACCTGAAATGTTCTGTTCGTCTATACTGTTTGGTTTTTGCCAAGCACCGGTTGCGGTACTGTCTTAGCTGTTTGAAAGCAGGCTGAGCTCATTATGGCGGACCGTTGCTTTATAAACAGGTAAGGTGGATCTGTTGCATGTGTCACAGTGAAACCAATGAGTTACGCCAGTAACCCAGTAAGCTGGTCCTCATATGCCTTATTCCCTCCTCTGGCCAGCATGCCTGATGTCGTGGACCTGCTGGAGACCTGCGTGGACGACATCATGCGGACACCTGTTCCCATGGCGACGGCAGGCTCGTCTGAAGAGGCAGGGCCTAGTGCTGCTGCGTCCACCCCCAGCATCGAGAACCTGTCTCTGGCTGGTGAGACACACACACACGCACACATATATAGAGGATATAACCAGGGAGCATGTATAGTACAGTACAGTGGTTAATCTACTGATTTGTCATGACAGATTTTGTATGCAACAAAATGCCTAAAACATGAGTGTTTTAGGCATTTTGTTGCAATTTTAAAAAAGGTTAGTGGTAAATATAAAAAAAAAAAATTATTAGTGGTATTAGTTTTAATTTTTCGGTACAAGGATTACTTGTGATGAGATTTCTTGTAAAAGAGACGCTTCTGTCTTCGGGAACTGTACACGCACTCATACACCAACACCACTCGCACGTTACATTAAAGGAGTTCGTGGGAGGTCGGTGTCTCGGACATGAAGCAGGCTGTCCGATTGTGGCTCTGACCTACTGAGAAATGTTTCTACCTCGATTGTATCCAAGATCTAGTGAAATGCTGGGATAAGTGCATTAATTTAGCAGGGGATTATACTGTATAGAGAAATAAAGCTTGTTTTCATGCTTGGTCTTCTGTTACTGCACCATCGAAAGTCCCCATTTGACTCGAACACCACTTGTACATACTGTATCTGTATAATTGTTGTATTTTTGTTAGAAATTGCTTTATAAGTTTTTATACTGGAGCATTTCAATTCACATTTCAAGTCGATGCAAGACAACAAGAAAGAAATGATCTGATGTACATAAGGAATTTAACACGATCTGTGCTGTTATGGGGAAATAATCATTGAATCGAATGGTGTTATGCAACCTGACAAAAAGCAGTGCCAACTCTTCCTTTTTCTTTTTTAATAGTATTAAATGTAATATTGTGGAATGTCCAGATATTTCCTGTTAGTTTCTTGTAAAGCAGTTTCCCGTCTCTTTTCTTTCCTCTCTTGAAGTTAATCAGAAAAAAAAGTACCGCAGCTTATCATGTTACTGAGAAACTCCTCTGTTCTGAAAACTCCGCCAGCTTCCAGATTAAAGAGCAATTACACAGAACAGAGAAAATGTTGTTTTTAAACCAGTTCCCCCCATCTAACATATACCCACAGTGTATATAATCAGTATTGGGCACAGAGGAAAGAAAGGGGTTGTTATGCCACACGTGCTAGCCCTGTAAGCGTGTAAATGATATGTGCGGTTGTTCAGTTCAGTTGAAGTGTGTGTGCGCCCCGTGTATTGGGTAATGATCTACGTTGTGTTAATGATCAGACGCGGCAGCTCGGCTAAAGCAGCTGGAGATCGAGAGCACGCCGACCTCTGCTCCTGCTCTCTCCAACGTCAACGTCAACATGAACAACCAGGTCAGTTTAACCACCTAGAAGTAATGCACTATCGTGCTTCCACATGATCAAATCATCCGAATAAACGCAACCGTCATGGTTCATTGACCTCATTTTAATCTTCAATTGGTATCGATACGCTACATTAAATAAGAACGTGAAAGGGAATTCCTGCAGTGTTCAGTGATGTTTCTTTCCATTGCTCCAGCTGTTCTGGTCCATATGCTGAAGCTGACAGTAGGACACAACACGACAGATTAGGGTTCTGTAGAGCGCTGGAGTCATGCCAGAGCTCATCTCTAATAGGTCCCCATGCTAATACTCGTCTCTGCTCAGCGGTTCCAGTGATCTATAGATTTATAATAGAGCTCATTCATGTTCCACTCAGGGTGATTTAGAGTTCGTAGTGACCTTGAGGGGGGGAAGAAAGTCCTGCGAGAAATAATAGTGGCACAACCTGGAAATTGGAATTCATAAAAAATTGGGACGTCACAGGATGAGGAGACGTTTCAGCATCCGGAATTGCAAAGCCGAAAAAGACGAATTCTCCAGCACCGCCAGAAGAGGATGAATGATTATACCCGACTTCGAAACGGCTGCTTAATTAATTAAATCGTGTAGTGATTTATATTGTACCTTTAGAGGTTAAACATTCAACATAGAGCAGCCAGTTCATTTCATTTTCTTTAAATATTGTAGTATGAAAACCTGTAGACAAGTTTAAACAGGGTGAATACTTATGTAACGCATCATGTTTATTTAAATCCTAAATCAACCACAGGGTCAGTTTACGCATCGTCCCCTCTTACCGTGTTTATCTAGGAGGAGGTGATGAAGCTGACGGAGAAGAGCTTGAGCAGTGTGAGCAGCAGTCCTGTCCTGAGCCAGCTTAAGGCACCAGATGAGCTCAAGAGCAACATTCTCAAAGCACAGGCAGAGGCAGTGCTCAGGGTACCTCCATCTCACACACACACACACACACACACACACACACACACACAAATTTGACCGCATTAGCAAGAGAACTGTTAATTTTCCAGTCAAAAATCCTCCAGTCGGGCTCATTGTACACATTACTACTTTTATCTTCTATCGGTTCTGGAAATGAGACATCTACAGTAGGAGCCTGATGATGCACACAACGTGCGTAAAGTGTGCATTGAGCTACAGTAGTATTAACTAATAAAATATGGACAAGAATTTAAGATTTGTTCATAGTAAATAAAGAACCTTCTGTCGTTCTTGTTCAAACGTTTAGTTTCACATCATGTTTTACAAAATTGACAGATTTCCTGAACGTTAGGTTTAAAGGAGGGACTCGAAGTGTCCACCGCGCCTCGATGCGCTCACACGCCGGCTCCGACACGCTCGCTGGCCAGGAGAGATGTCGTGTACATCTGTTATATCAGAAAGTAATTAACATGTTCCCGGGGAGAACAAAGAGGGAGGAAGTTGCATAAACATCCATCGAGACATGGGCTTTAGGACGTATTACCATGTAAGGCATGAGGAAGAAGATGTAGACGTCTTGGGATCAGAGAGAGAGAGAGAGAGAGACCTATGAGGATGTCACTGAAAACCCCAACACCTTTTATAAAAATTTCAATAATCCTGATTTTCTTATCATCACCGTTGGGCTGCATGGTCCCTAGTTGGACTACTGAGGTTCCTAGATGGATGGATGGATGGATTTTCTCATTACTCAACTGAGTACACCAAAGTACTGAGCAAGATATGTACTTCAGGGGAGCTGAAATACATCCACTGATGATAATAAATAATTTAATATTATTATTATTGTCACAAGTACTTACAGCACAGTGAAACTGAAGTCAGAGTGCAGGGTCGGCCAGCCGTGCTCAAGGGCTCAACGGTGGCAACTTGGTGGTGCTGGAGCTCAAACCCCTGACCTTCTGATCAGTAACTTGCAGCTTTAATCGTTTGAGCTACCACTGCCCATGGTGATTGCCCAGCACTGATGTTCACAGAAGTTCTTAGAAATAGAGAAATTCTTAGAAATAGAATCAATAAGCTGATGAGTAAATGGTGATAAAGTAAGCATGTTGTGCACTAAATCTTCCACAACTCAAGCTGAATGGGAGGTTTTAAGTAATTAACCTAAAATGTCATTAATTTAAGTTTTATAAGATGTTGAATAAAATTTTGCAAGTAATTAAAATGTATAATTAATACTTAAGTGCAGGCATGATGGCTTTGGTGTCTCAGTCTCTACAATGTACTGAATATTCGATAACTAGAGTGATGATATAATACTCGGTCCTATGATATGATATCTACACACACAAACATGTGTACATGTCGCATCTTAAAGTAAGGGCTTCCAATATCACAGAATAACGTAACTGAGCCGTTTTGCAAACGTTCTCTGCGCCACAGTGACCTCTCTCTGTCTGCTTCTTGGCTTTGTATTCATACTGTAGTGTATGTTAGCTGTCCATGTCACCCAGTAGCAGCATATGTACCTAATTTGGACAACATTTAAAAGAGGTGGTTCTATTATAATGAAATTGTTCGCTTTGTCGTGTGATATTTTTAACCAGCGTCAAAACTTCCACCATTTCAATATCACCGTTCACAAAACACCATCGTGGTCTGGTGAAGTCAGTGGGTTGCATGTGGACCTCTACTGACTTTTTACATAAACAGCAACATTTCAAACTTTTCAAATATTAAAAATCGTTTGTTTGTTTGTTTGTTTTTGTGTTTACTCAGGGGACAAGAGAAGAGATTGGAGGCACAGGAGAAAAGGACTGTAACCTTCAGGAAGCAGCAACCAGGTGAGACCAAGGACGACTGAGACAGGGGTGGTGTTGCTTTTTACTTATTCATTTATTTATTTCGAATGTGTCCCAAATCTCATTGCCTCTGTGAAGCTCGTTAATGCTTAAAGCATCTGTTAGACGTTCGTGCATGAACCCTTCATGATGATGTCGCCTGAATCAGCATCAGCTTGACCAATCTCATCTACCCACATTACTGTCATTGGTATTTCCTTTTGCCAAGGTGCATTTTTTTTATGATTTAGATTCTCACGCCAGAGTCTCCGGATTATTGCCTCCAAAAGAAGATATTTTGTGCATTAAAGTTTGAGAGGCAGTGTCGGACATTAACATATACAGTATCTGTCTGTCTGTCTGTCTCTCGTAGACTGATGGGTCGAGGGGGGCAGACGGGAAGCACTTCCTCTCTAACCTCGGCCAGTCGGGAGGCGCCGATGCAGACCTGCTCCAGCAGGCAAGTCCCTACTACATCACTACAAACAGTGTTTAAGTTTTAAATGGCCACGTGTATGCGTCTGTCTCTGTAATCCTTCTGGGACTGTGGCTGAGACAGTTGACCACAGACAGGATCTGGGGCACGCTCCGATTAAAAGGGGCCATCTGGCCGACTATCTTACTGTGCAGAAAGGGATTCTGGGATATTTTAATATTGAGAGATGATGACTATATCATATGGAAATATTTTAGAATGAGATTTGTTTGAACAAATGTCTTTTTATAAATTGCAATAAAAACATTTAAAGCCTCACCCACTAACCACAATCACTCCATGTCATGTATTAAATTTTTTTTATTTTTATTTTTATTAAGAAAAAAAATCATGGTTACTAGATGACCTGAATTATTATTATTATTCAATTGTATTCATTCATTATTACAGCATTTCTCACAAGCAAAACTTTACAGAGGAGTTTTCCCAAATAAAAAAGAAAAGAAAAACTATATATATATATATGTATTTTTTATTATTATTATTATTATTATTGTTGTTGTTTACTTACATTTTGTTCTCAAAAATATTTGATCAATATTATTTTGTAATTGTGCAGATTTGTTTTCTACACCATGAAATAAATTTTTTTTTCCAACAAAACCAAAAGATTAGATCTTTGAAGATTCTTCTAATAAAATCATTTACTTTATAAATTAATGTATTTAAAAAAAAATATCTATAAAAATACTTTATAAGAATATCAGCAATCAACTCGCGCATATAAACTAAGTCCAGTCGCATTCCCAGCTATGTGTTGCCATCTAGAGGAAGTCTTAGTTTGTGACGGCCACCAAGTCACATGACCCAAGTTCTGCCCGGATACATGTCCATACTTAACCACATGATTTATATGCAACAGATAGATGTGCAGTTAGTTGAGTAAAATGTCCAGAAGCTGGTCAGACTTGATATTCACAAAGACAAAAGGTGAGACAGAAGAGTACGTTCTGTCGTCCTCACTAAGCCCTCAGGATTTGACTCATTTGTCCTTTGTGTCTGCTTTAATGTGTTCTGCACTTTTTGTTTTTCCCCCTTTTGCGACTGTCTGAATGACTTGATTATGTCTGGAAAGGCAAAAGGCGAGCCGACGTGAACAAGGCCAGCGAACGACGCTTACGTGGTTTAAATGTATACTTTAGGATTATACACACACCAGTTCCCTGGATTCCTGTTACTCTCAGAATTTTGAATGAAATGGGGTGAGGGGGTGTTGGACCAGCTGGGGAGAGATTGGAAATGAAATGTGATCATAATCTAATTTCCAAATGAAAAAGAAGGATGTCCTTCATGTCAGGCATCAAACATTGCGCACACAATGCATGCTAAAACGCAGTTCGATGATTTATCCCTCCGTCTCGGTTTCTTTTTAATCTTTTCATGGAAACGGCTTGTCTTTGTAGCGGTGTTCTCTAATCCTCATTTCCACATTGTAATCCCAGCTGTGAGTCAGAGCTGCTTATATATTTCCATCCTTCTGTCTCTCTCACACACGCACGCACGCACGTACGCACAGGCTACTAGGGCATTTCAGTTGACTTTCATATTATTGTGGGGGTTTTTTTAATGCTAGGCCTAAGCATATCCCTAACCTCAGTGACCAGAAAGAAATCCTCTTTATGTAGACATCTCATGTTTAAAAAAAAAAAAAAAAAGTATTACTGGAACCACTGACCGTCTTCAATTTTCGTCATGAGGTTCTGTAAGAACGTCTCCGCGAGGATTTTCAACAATTCTTGAAGGCAATTCCGTGTACCCTGTGCTGGTGATTGCTGAACAGGCAAGAAATTTAAAAGGAATATGAAAATATATTGATATCAGTCATACAACACTCCAGGTCTGAGTTAGTGTGAAATGGAAGTTCGCTAGCGAGTACCCAAACATGTCTGACTTTCTGAATGCTTTTATGGAAACGTTGATCCATGCTTCATTAGTGTGTTATTGTCTTCCCTCAGCCTCGAAGTAGGAGCAGACGAGTCCTTCTCCTCTTCATCTAGTGTGCCTGCCAAACCAGTGAATGAAGCCCCCTCACCCAAGGTAACAAAGACTTCACTCCAGCTGCTCCATCCTCTGGAATTAGGAGTCTATTATCACTCATTCTCAGGCACTCGATTAAAATGCTATTAGAAGCTTATTGTTATAATCGCATAGTTCACCCAATAGAATGAAGTAGGTTAAGGAGAATGTGGCAGCCAGTTAGAAAGATGATGTTGGCGTAATTAACAACGAGGGGCCTTTAAGTCAAACCGGAACTTTTGGTCGTGCAGAATAAGAACCCAGTTATGAGAGTAAAAACTCACTTTATTACTCTATATAATCCCCTGTTATACTAATGCACTCAGCCCAGTGTTTCACTAGTGCTTGGACACCATCAAGGTAGAAAGTTTTCTCAGTACGCCTAAGCCATGATCACATTTGAAATTCTGGCCTCCCAGGAACTCCTTTAATTGCCCAAGCATCTGGAAATGGCTTGGAGCGAGGTCAGGACTGTACTGTGGATGTGACAATTACTCCCACTGGTGTGGTGAACGATTATGAAGTTCTTTGTTGATTTTCCAAGGATCTATAGTGCAGTTTTACTCACTGAATGTTCACCGGAACGACAGCAACAGCTTCTGATCCACCTCAGCCGGGATTGTCATTCACTGATGTGTACAGCCTGGAAATGTCAATCATCTTAGCGCCTTCTTTCATGAGAAATTTAATCACAAGTCCCGGATTGACTTTATCAGAAGAACACAAAAATGCCTTGAAAAAAACATTTTTAGTGATTTCTATATTCACATGTCACTGAGTTAAAGAAATTGTTATAGTCAATAAGATCAGTGTTTCATCTGTCATCTTTCTAGTTCTGATCAAAATAAATTTGAGACACTTATGGAAATGCAACTCGCAGTTAAGTAAGAAATTAGATGTATAGGAACAACATCGATTCGGAGGTTGTTTTGCAGTGTCAGAGGGAATGATTCTTCCATAACACAACAACCTGACGTGTTTTCGTTTTAATATTCCACAGCCAGTACCAACGTACCATAGATTAATAGAATTCGGTTTAGAACTGTCCAAAGTATTATAAAAATTTGGACGGATAGTTTTGTAACGTCAACTTGGGAGGGAAAAAAAAAAAAAAAAGAATGACCATGATCGGAGAGAACTTAAAGCACTAGGTGACTTTAGGACTAAACAGCTGTGTGTTTAAGAAATAAGAAAACCACTTATTAGTGAGACTAGTCAGGGAAAGAAAAAGGATTTGGTTTGCTAGGAAGCGTAAAGATTGGACTTTGGAGCAATGGAAAAAGGTGGTGATGTCTGAGTCCAGATTGAGCCTATTCCAGAGCGATGGGCGCGTCAGGGTAAGAAGGAAAGCTTATGGAGCGATGGACCCATCATGCATACCGCCCACTGTACAAGCCTCTGGAGGCAGTGTTATGATCTGGGGGTGCTTTACTTAGTCAGGTCTAGTCTATAATATGCATTATAACAGCCTTATTTGAAAATTGATTTGGTTACCAATTGATCCTTTACACTTCCTCCCACGGTCCAAAGACATGCAGATTGGGCTATTTGGCGTTTCTAAATTGCCCATTGTATGAGAGTAAGTGTGGGCTGTGCAATGGACTAGAATTCCATCTAGATTGTACCTTTTTACTGCCCCAAGTTCCCTGGTAAAGGCTTCTGGCCCCCTGCGACCTTATACAGGATAAGTGGCGTAGAGAATGAATGAGTGAGTAAGTGTTGAACATAATTCTGATTTTCACTGAGCCCAGATAATTATGATCTGCTCAAATCGTCATGATTAATGGATTATATGATAGATCAGCTGTAGATCAGCAAGTTGCCATTTGATCATCTAGGACATATGCAGATTTCAAAACTAGTGTCTGAAAGATGAACAGTGTTTTAAGTTGATGATGTTTCCTAATGCAGGACAAAACAGAGGAGCGGGAGGTGCATAAAGCCCCCAAGGTCGATAACCTGATAGACTTCACTGATCCTACACCAGCAGTAAGTCCATAAACAGTGCAGTTACACCACTGCTGCCTTCTGTGTCCTTTTTCTATAATGCAGGATGACAGACTGCACATGTGACATGTTTATCATTTGTACACAAACCTCATAAAATGGCAAAATGTTTCAAACTGCACAATCTCTCTCTCGCAACTCTAGCAGGTGCAGCCGCCCAAACCCATTATTACACCTCGGTGGATAATTCCAGCAGCTCCAGTAAGTTCGCCGTTACAGTGCAGTAGTGTTCACATGGCAGGAAGAACAGCACATGTCCTCCATATGCTATAGTCATGTTCCTGTTGATTTAATTACTCCAGTTCAGAAGCTGCATATAGCTCTTCAAACATATGGAGATGCAGATGTGAGATATTTAGCATTTTGCAACGTTTTAAATAGGAGTTTAAAAAACTGAAACTTTTCCCTTTAGCCACATAAGCATAAAACATTTCACATTTAGTCATCTTGGTTACTTTAGGCACAAAAAGAAATCTAATGTGAATAAACATGTCTTGTTATTTTTGAGTATATTTTATGTATGTATGTATGTATGTATGTATGTATGTGTGTGTGTATGTATATGTATGTGTGTGTTTATATATATATATATATATATATATATATACACACAGTACTGTGCAAAAGTCTTAGGCACCAAATTATATGCTGTACCAATTTTGTTATATATGTTTATCATGTCTGCATAATTATGTACAAAATCATTTAGTATTTCTATATATAACTTCAAAATTAACACATAAATAACATTACAGGAGAATATATGCATGGCTATAAAGGGAAAAAAAATAGTACAAGACAGACCAGTTTTCAGATGGAAACAAAAAACCTAATGTATGCTCCAAATCTGTGTCTAAAATGAGTTTTCACTCCAAATATTGACTGTTTATTTTATTACTGTTCATTGCTCTTTATAGAAGTTTCTTTTATGCAAAAATGTTTTCAAAAGCATCTTTTGCTTATGCCATATTTTTGTATGTTCCCAAGTACTATAGTACTAAGTACTATAGCACAGTACTATAAGTAAAACAGCTGTTAGGTTTTACTGAGCTTGCTGGAGAGAACGAGTTCTTCTGGTAACTCTGTCACACTCGCTCCTTTCTATTTTTATGCAAATCTCAGTAGCGTACATTAGGGCTTTTGTTTCTATCTGAAAACTGGTCTGTCTTGTACTATACAGGAGAATATATGCATGGCTGTAAAGAAAAAAAAGATTGTTATGTATGGAAATACTGAATGATTTTGTACATAATTATGCAGACATGATGATATATAAATAACGTCGTTATATATGTTTATATATATA
>JAQMYL010000035.1:7629743-7651448 GCA_030014365.1 Clarias pachynema
GTGTATATATATATATATATATATATATATATATATATATATATATATATATATATGAAGCAAAGAGCTTTACTCTGCTCGGACTGGCTGGAGAGATGGACGATGGTGGGTAGCGCTGGCAGCACTAATAAATGGAGATTAATTCAGACGTGCTTTATGTCTTCCTCGTTGCCAGGAGAGCTTTGTATTTTACAGTTTAGTGCCCGAGAGAGACACTTTTTTTTTTTTTTTTTTTTTGTCTTCACTAACCATAGTCACTAGTGGAGTAGAATCGGAGGCTTTCTGATATAATGAGTAAACAATGTCAAACATCTACAGATATATAAATAGTGCATTATAAATAGTAATCATATCTTAAACAGGCGGTGACATGGCAAGCTCCAAAGACAAACACACTCACATAGACACTTCTAGTCCCTTGGATACAACAAGTTATTGGCGTAGTCGGCGACTTTTTGGAAGAACTGAATTCTGTTACTTTTGTCTGTTAACACTAAAGCCCCTGTGTAACATTGACAGTCCCAGTGTCCCCATTAGTAATCGCTAATGGGGCCCATCAGTGTATATGGAAAGTAGATCGTCACAGTGCTCCGCGCCATTATTGCCTTTTTAAATGTCTTCAGTTGCATTTTGCAGGCAGCAGGACTGATGGAGAATGAGGACAGCCATGCCTGGGAGCCTATTTAATAGCAGTGTGCTGTGCTACGCCAACTACTGAGGTAGCAAAGAAGCGTTCTCATTGGGGTATTGCTTTTATTCTGGGCAAATTCCACTTCTGTTATGTTTTGTTGGAGTCTGCATGGCAAATGCCTAGGCAGGTTTCAGGCATGTATAATCGCACCGTTCAAACTGGAAGTCAGAAATCCATTTTGTAAGATATATCCGCAAGTCGAACCATTGCCGTTGTTGGTAGAGGGCTCACATTCAGACAGTGCAGTTTGTTACATTTGCAGCAGTTGTAAATAATTGGTAGGTAACTAAGGTCTGACATCAGTAGGGAACTTACTGGGTGGAATGGAATAGAATGGAATGGAATGGAATCTCCTCTTGCATTAGCTGATTATTCATTATGCAGATCGAGGCTGCTAAATGAACCGTGCCGTGATGCTGTGCATATATTAGACAAAGGAGAAAACAAGGTGGGAGTGATTTATCTTTCCTGTTTTCATCCGTGATTGACGGTTGTTTCGGAGACAACTTTGTCAGAGACAACGGCCCCGCTCGTTTATAGCGCAATAGTGATTTCTGAAAGCTGCCAAGGTTGGCATGATTAATTTTTAAGACTTTGACTCTGACAGTCCGTTAAGTAGCAAGACACACTGTACTGTCCTTCTCAACTGATCTTTTCATGCTGCACTTTGAGAAATGAGGTCTCACTGAATAGGGAGACTGCACTTTCTAGACTTTTAATCACACTCCTTATTGCCCAACATCAAAGCTCCTTGTGTTGGCACAACGCTTTCAGGGTTAGTGCTACAAGTATATTCCCGGGCAAACTGATCACCTGGGATTTTGCTGTTCATTTTATTTCCCTCTAGTGTGATCATTTCACTGTTTGATAAGTACTAAAGGCCAGTGAACCTGAACAACTGAAGATAAAAGACCAGCCGATATTTATCTGATCATCAAATGTTCGGATTCAGTCAGCCTGTGCCCACACTACCCTCAGATTCCTGTTCTTGCAACTCCGTGTAGGTTCCTGCTGTTGTACCTCATCCGCCTCAGGCTTTAACATGTTGCGTTATCCAAACTGATCTTCTGTTCACCATGGTTGTAAAAAAAAAAAAAAAAAAAAAGCTTATTTTAGTTTGAACTAGCCTGTCCATTATTTACTGACCATTTCTACCCATGGTACACCACTCTGTGTCTGTTGCCATGGAGTAGACATAAATAAACTCATGGATTAATAAAGCAAGAGCACAGATTACTAAACTGAGAAAATGCCGAAGACTGGTTCTCAAGCTCGGAATGATTGCACGCTCACAAACAAAAATCAACTGGTCCCAGTGCCAAGTGTTCTCGGACCCCAGTGAGAAAACACTCTAAGTTGATCCATAAATTGTTTACAGGATCTCAGAGATAACACAGGATTGTGTTCAACGGTCAAAACCTGAAGTATATCCAGATATCTCAGTCCAATATCACCAAAAAAAAAGAACAGTGTTAAATCCAAGCAATACATATGTGAGAAATAGAGAGAGAGAGAGAGAGAGACTAGCATGCAGGTGATAAATTATACTCGGTTTATTAGTTAGTAAACCATACTCTCGGTCTAGTAATCTGTGCTATGGTTTCAGTAAGCCATGCTCGCGACTTGACTTAGTTTTCCGTCCACGCAGTTATTTTTTCCTGCTCCCTGCTGACACTTGACTTCTCTGGGGAATTTCTGAAATACTCAACCCAACAATACTAGCATCAGCAAATCACACTATGATCAGACCATGTTTTGTCCCCATTGCTGTATTTTTTAAAAAATGTTGCCTGAAGCTCCTGACCTATAACTGTATGCATTTATACTGTACGCACTGCATAGCTGATTATACAGTATAAATACAAGAATGTGCAGGTGTACAAGTGATCTTATTAAAGGAGCTGGTGAGCATACACTGTACTGTACTACAGGGCCTCAATAAATGTCACAAATATTATAGCAACGGTAATAACCCTACCAATTTTTTTTCAGACTTGTATAAATAACAAAAGATCAAAAGCTCAAACTAATAATTTTAATAAATATAGTTTATCATACTGTACGTCTCCACATATATTCACTAGCTGTGGTCCGTTAAAAACACAAGCCGATGGCCAGCAGCGAATCAGAGTGCGAGGTTGTGATGAAACGTTGCAGTGGTGAGTCACTGCAGCCCGTAGCGAATGCCTTCGTTGATGGGAATCAGCATTTATGTAATGGCTGTAAAGTGATCTATCACCAGTACAGCCGAGTGGGGTGACATTGTGTTCTGCCTGTAATTACAACGTCCCAAAGGGTCGGCACCATCTCGGATTTTACAGGAGGCCATGATAAATTTTTACGTGCGTGTGCTCAGGTGTGTGTTGTGTGAGATAGGGGGAGAGCAAAGAGCTCGGGGCCTTGACTTCTATCGATAGTCGTAAAGCATCTCTGGAAATGAGCAAGGCTGAACAACGCGAGGAACAATTTGCAACAACACATTAGATTATTTTCCTGCATGACGGATCGTTACAAGCCCAAAGCTGAACTTTGTACGCCGCACATAAACTGATCTCATCACTTCGGGCAGTTAGCTGGAAACCGAGCTGGAAATTAGCTGGAAATGATTGTCTTCCCACAGCAGCAAAAAAATAAATAAATAAATAAAAAATGCAAAATGACAGTTTATACATTTTTGGACTGTTTTATATGTTTATGGTCTGAAAAGGAACTTTGTTTCCATGTTCTCCCGCTTTTTTTTGCTTGCATCAACAAGATTAATGTGCTCTCTGTCTGCTCACTTTTTAAATAGGTCTCCTAGTCTTTCTACACATCTGTTCTTTGTGTTTCAGGCCTAATCCCATCAGCATCCCATTTCTCAATTCCGTACAGAAATATTATGAATGACTGCTCGAATATGTGCAGCTGACGTAAAGATTGTAAAAATGAAAAATATTATATATTAAATAATATAAATAGTATTACAAATATATTTTTCACTATTAAACATTGTGTGTAAAATGCTGTAGAAGATACGTGATGATTAATTTCCTGTTTTCTGTTATCGTATCAATACCACGATTTGTTAGGGAACCACAGGGAACCTAATATTTGAAATATTGCCCACGGTTTATACCAAAAGCGCCAGGAATTAACAGGAAGCATGCCTATTATTTCTCTTCGACCTCAACACTTCGGCCACGCTGGCTCTAGCCGCCGGCTCATATCCTGTGCCGCTGCATCAGATTTTAAGAAACCTCTTACTACAGGCTTTATTTGTCGATGTGCGTTGGCTGGGGGAACTCAGCCAGCCGAGCGCTTATTTCCCAGATTACGCGGCAATAACACTCTAAAAGCATATGACAGCTTGACATCGTAACAAAGACCGTGTTTAATTTGGGTATTTAATAAAAGACAGTCGCTGTACTATAACTCTCAGAGCTGCACCACCAAATGTTTGTGTGTGTGTGTGTGTGTGTGTGACAGCATGGTGCCTTAGAGTTCATTTAAATTGTCTGACTAATTCGCTATTCATTTTAGGTGAAGGATTCTGCTGTGGTAGAGATATTAAAAGGCACAAGCGTCTCTGACTTTATGCTCTAACGGAGTAGCTCTTCTATAGTCGGTGATAAAGAGTATACCAAATGACATTTAGTATACCTTATTTATCGGTAGATAAGAAATCATGTGACATGTTATAAGACATGCAGATTTTAATTTTTTTATTTATTGTCCAGGAACAATGCAGTATGCAGACAGGTACAGTATATGCCTAGGGAATTCGGGTTTCTCTTGCATACAGATAATTTGCTCAGATAATTAGCCATATATAATTGGTTTTACTGGAGAGATAGGAGAATGTAAATAGAGGTGAATCGAGTCAAAACCAATTAGAATATCATTAGAGGAATTTCAATAGAGAAGCCTGATCGCATTTGAACTTTTTACTTATAGTTCAAAAACGTTCACATCGGCCAGGTTCTAAATATTATCCAAATACATCATTTTATTTCAATTTAAGGGAATGAGGTAAGAACATATAAGTAGTATAGCATAAAATACATTCAACAATCTTAAGCCCTTTTTCGTAGAGTGATTTTGACAAGAAAATACAGCGTACTCCTGGAGATTTCCTGGAACTTGTCCTGGGCTCTCATAGGACTCTCTTAAAACGCCCCAAGTCTCTCTTAAATCTCTCTAATCTTGACATAAAGCTATGAAATTATTGGACATGTCATTTCTTACCATAGACTTTTCATAAAAAAACAAATCGATCCAATTTTTTTCTTGTAGTGCTCTCCGGCACTCGCAGACGCACTCCTGCACACAAAGTCGGACTGTTTCGACAGGGCTGCGGTTTATGACCTCGTGAACATCGTACCCACGGTACACCCTTATCATGGGTATGTGGGAGCGTCATGACTGCTTCTCTGCAAATGTGACATTTTAGAGAAAAATTGTGTCTCAAAAATGTCAGAATTAACTGTCATTTTTCTTCGTCCACATTTAGAGAGTGAGACTTGTCAAATCTCTTTCACGTCAAACTTTTACCCTTTTTGACCTAAATATGATAGAAAGACGATCACTGGTTTATCACTAGCACTGCATAACAGCCAATTACCACATTGGACTTTATTAAGCTTTCAGTGTCTCTGAGGATTTTTACCATTTCTTTAGAAGCCAGTTTTCCGATTCACCATATGCTCTCTAGCAAAGTTTACATAAGCGTAACATAAATAAGAGTGTGTGCTTAATGTGTGTCTGTGGCGGGTTTCATCTAAGATAAACTGAATTCGATGCCTCCTCCACTTCCTGCAGTTACTCTACACACAGCACTGTAATCAGGAAGCTTTTTTTTTTTTTTAACATGGCTATGCCTTACTGATTTAATAGAGTAAACTTCATCATTGATGTATGTACACTAAAAAGTCTATTCCTGCATTACACTGTAAAGTAAAACATTTAAATGTGTATACATACTAGTCAATTCAAAAATAGGTTTATTTATATAGCGCTTTGAACACTGGTCATTTTTGCAAAGCAGATTGACAGAATAAAAAAAAAAAAAGAGTTTGTAACTATCCACTTTATTAGGAACACTTGCATAAAATCATGCATATTCACTTAATGTGCATATTAAAAAACCTGAATGGGTAAATGTGATCAAAGTCTTAACGATTTCGATGAAGGAATGGATGTCAGTGGTTTCAAAAACTTTTGATCTACTGGGATTTTCATGCATAACAGTCTTCAGGGTTTATATACATACAATGGGGCTGGAAAAATAATAAATGCATGGACTTCTACAAGCAGAAAGGCCATATCGATGAGAGAGGTGACAGGAGTGTAGCCAGAAAAAGCTGACACGAAATCCAGTAAAAAATTAAAGCATCTCAGACCTGATAAACCTGGACACTTTTTTATGATTCTAAAAATAAATAGATAAATAATAGTACATTTACTATGTACTATGTAATATACTTTTTGTTAGCTTCAACAAAAAATGAAATACCTAATATCACATTTCCCCATTTTAATATTTGATATGATGATTAACTAAAGCTCTTGACCTGCATTTGCATGATTTTATGCATTGCCCTGGTAAAACCCAATTGGCTGATTAAAAAACTGCATGAATAAGCAGAATTAAAGTGGTTGCTGAGAATATATTTGCAATATAATTTAGTTACTAATTACCAATTTTGGGTCACTATACACACACACAAAAAGCATTTTTTTCATCCCCACCCAAGAGGCCCATTAAGATACTCTGAAACACCTTAGCATCATTCTATTGTTTATGTAAGCTACATATCACGTGTTTATCACGTGTAACTCTGCTGCAAAGCTCAACATTAGGAAAGCGCAAAGCGCAAACATTAGGACATCTTCTGTCAGCTTTACCAGATTATAGCATGTATAATCGTACACTAACATCCCCAGGGGTCAGTAATCACTTTTCCACTAATTTATTCCAGACCAATTGAGTGAAGTTGGCATGAACTGCACACTTAGCTGTCTGAAATGACTCGTGTGTGTTTTTTTTTTTTTTTTTTTTTGCATTAACATAAGGACACTGACTACAGCATGCCGCCCACCGTTGCTGCACAATATGTCTTTGGATTTCACTTAGGGCAAAATCGCCCCCTCTTTCTGCTACAAAGACAGAACATGAAGTTCCGGTCTATTATTCATGTCCCTTAGTTCCTGCTCAGTAAAAGCTTGTTCTTGCATGAATTGCCGATGAGTGGGCCGAACATTTTCACTATCGGATATTGTGGTGTCACGGTGACCTTTAGCCAGTGACAGTCACCTCTATCTCGAGAGCACAGTACATGTGCTTATTGAGCACCTCATATCGCCAGAACTGGACCTGAATGATTATGACAAAAGATTCACGACAGTTCTATTAAAAGACACTGCAAGAACAATGAACATCTCCATGAACTGTGTTAATGGGACTTTAAACTCAATTCAATTATCTATAAAGCCAATGGATAATTAAGTCAAAAAGTGGCAATTTAAATACTCTCTGTTTCCCAATATTGACGTCTCAGAAACCGTTCCAATGGTAAAAAAAAAAAAAAAAAGTATCAGATTTTCTCTAGAAATCAATGTTGAGTTGAACATTTGGCCTGAGATCCAAGTGTCAAGCTTTGAATATGTGGAAAGCTTTGACAGGAACCAATACAGGAAGGTCACAGAAACATCTCACTGGAACTCCATGCCTGTAGCTAGCTAGAGATATATTAAATCTTTCATCTGCTAACTTGGGTTTGAAACCCCCACACAAATGTAATGTTGGTTGGCAGTCGAGGCTCTATATTTTTGATCTGTTCCCAGTATGGTTTTACAGGATATATACTACATCATACTGTACATGCAATCATTATCTTCAGCAAAACAATGACATTTCAGACCCCCCCATAGGGGAAAATTGATTGAAATTCATTGTGTCTATTGTGTAATGCATATACAATAGTAGTGTTTCCATTACTATCAGGATGATCTTTCGCCATAGACTTGACTCACTTTTCCAACAACTGACCTTGAGTAAAGAGTGAGTTTTTGTTTTCCTCTTGCATCATGTCACCATTGCACCATTTTTCAATTCAATTTCAATTCTGTTTTATTTTTAGAGCACTTTTAACAATTGACATTGTCACAAAGCAGCTTTACACAATCAAAATAATAATTTAATGTGTATGAATCAAAATGATAAGACTGTCCCTAATGAGCAAGCGGAGAACGACGGAGCAGTGGCAAGGAAAAACTCCCTGAGATGGCAGTAGGCAGAAACCTTGAGAGGAACCAAACTCAACAGGGAACCCATCCTCATGTGGGTGAAAACAGATAGCAGGGATTGATCTGCGGTCATACTGTGTGTTAGGAGGCTGGAAGGTCAGTATAACAGAAAATGTGGTTACGTTAATATGGAGTCCAGTTTGTTATTTGAGGCTCAAGTAGACTGTAGGAAACTCCAGTCCTGAACTATCGAGTGACTCCAGTCATGAGTTCTCAGAGAACAGCTGTCAGCAATAGCCGAGCCCAGGACCTTCTTCATGGAAAAGTGGAACCATCACCAGTCACCACATGCATCCCAAGCAGACCACACGTGGCATTCATGCAACGAGATCTCCATCTAGAAGCAGGACACCAGGACAAGTCAGACAGGTCCAGAGGGCAAAGGGGGTCTGGATCACTGGCAGCTCAGGAGCAACATGTATAGAAAAGAGAGAAGGAGAGAGAGAGAGAGCAAAGAACAGAGAGAAGAGGAGAGAGCAGAAGTGTAGGAGAGATAACAGTTAGGTATGGTCACAGTCACACAATCATACAATGTACAATATTTTTGACTTAAAAATTTTGTACATGCCTTAATAACTAGTAATTTCAATAATCATCACTAAAGAGCAGTGATCTTGCAAACATAGTAACAATAGAGAAACATTGGCACTGCTGAGGCATTATTGAAGACCAGGTTGCTTTGATAGCAGCATTCAAGCTTGTTTTGCAAAGCTCTTTTTTTTCATAGCCCAGGTTTCTGGTCCAGATGTTGCTTGATACTAGAAGTGCAACAATCATAGCACATTTACTGAAGACATCTGTGCGTGGTGGCTCTTGATGCTCTGACTCTAGCCTCGATTCACTCCTTGGGAAGCTCATCCATGGTTTTGAATCTTCTAAAAAGGATAGTTTTTGTCAAAAATCAGGTCTGTCTTTGTCAAAATTGAGGTGCATATACAGTAAGTATGTTACCATGGGTCTTGGTCGTTGTAAGTTTTAGATATTGTTTAAGATATTGTATTATGCTGTGTATGAAAACTCTGGATAAATAAATCACAAAAAGCACAATGTATGACAGTAACATGTATTGAATTGTAAATATAGTGTTTGTGATTTGAGTTTTTATTTTCAACAGTCAACCAAAGATTTAAAAAAATATATATGTATTTACACTTATTATTTGCTGTTTTAGATGATACGGTTAAAAAGTAAACCCAAGGAATAATGGAATGTACAGAGAATAATATGCATTATTTTCCTTCTTCCTTTTTCTTTCCATGGAATAGATTAGTTGTGGTTTTTTGCGTAGTGCACTGCATGTACAAAAAGAGAAAGCGAGAAGAAAGCAGGAGTACAAACACCATTAAACAACAAAAACATCTATCTAACTGATTAGATCATTTTTGTCAAGCTGTAAATTTGCTTGTGAACTGTGCTGTTGTTTCCCTCATTTTAATTGTGTTTGCCTCTTATTGCAGGCTGTCTTTAGCATCCAGCTATTGTCATGTAATAGCCAGGAAATGACTGTAGAATCCTTATCACTAAGCACAGAGCTCACATTCGAACACGTACACTGACACACACTCCCACACTGAAGGAGAAGCACAGAAGCATTGATCTGTGGCTGACTTCTTTCTTTCTTCAGGGTCTCTTTTCTGTCACATGACTGAACTGATATTCTTGACGTTTCCTGATGTGATATAAAGGTGTTCCTGCAACAGTGTCTAAGGCAGTAAAAGCGATGGCAGTCATGCCCAGTCATGCCCAGACTTTGTGGGTCATCGCTGTATGCTTTGATCAAAACAAGATAGGAATGAAGAACAGAATGAAAAGGAGCCTGTGAAGCACATCTGAAACGAGTTGTTGTGCTGAATATTAAACCAATTGTGTCAGACTGAAATAAACTACCCCTTCATACTTCTACTTTTTCTTTTTATTTACATTCCGTCATCTCTCCACATCTCTTTCCGTTTCCTGAGTCGATTTGTATTTCAAACTACTCTATTTTTATAAAGACAAGATAGAATAAAGAAAAAACTTAATTCATAGTGGTTTATGGGAGTTTTTTTTTTTTTTTACTTTAACATGACTGAAATTTGAGAGATTTAAGGTACAAAGTTGGGGGTTCAACCAATTGCTCCTGCTGCTGACCTTTTTAAAATGAGGTTAAATTTTATCTTTTTGGATTGTACTAAAGTTTTTAAGACAGCAAAATTAAGAACATTGCACAGTTTTAATTTAGATGATCTTCAACAGATCCATCATTAAATAAATCCATAAAAAAAGATGAATTGACGAGTTAGATGCTCTCCAGTGGTTTCGTATGTCTGTACATTTCTCTCTTTGCCCATATAGGTTTCCTTAGACCTTAAACAAATGCCAGTGGTAGGATTGGCTGTGCTAATTTGTTCACAAGCTCTAATATTCTGTTCAGCTTCTCTTAGTTTTGATTACGACATCCACATAGTGGCAGATTCATGTGGTAATAAAATGGACTCTTGTACAATTTATGTCCTGGAATATGCTTGTGCTATCAGGGAAGAAAAACTCTGCTGATGTCATACCATTCATTCAGTATATTTAGATCATCAGCTGACTTAATTATTTTGCCATATAACATTCCTGAGCCCAGACATGACCAACCGAGGCAGCCCCAGATAACACTGCTTCCGGAAACTTGTTTAGTCGGCACTATGCATGATGAGTGCATCGTTTCATGCGCGTCCCTTCTTACCTTGACGTATCCATCAACTTGCATTAGGATCAATCCGAACTCATCAAACCACATGCTCTTTTTCCAAATCTTTATGCTTCGTAGCAAGTTGAAGCTTTTTTCTGATTCGTCTCACTAACAAGTGGTTTTCATTTGGCCACACAGCCTGTGAGTTGTTGTTGCATGGCGAGTGTGGAAATGTTCTTACTTTCAGTATTAAACACAGCTGTGATTTCTACTTTCAGTTTTAGTTTTTTTTTTTTTTATATATAATGCAACTGTAGCATTTATTATTTTTTTTCTCAGCTGTATTTCATCTACAAAGTTAACTGGCACTATGCTTTCAGGTTTTAATAATGTTCTTAACCCAATATCAGTCATTTCGAATCTCCTTAGTTGTTTTCATTGCTTGATGCAGGCCAATACTTTGATCCTTCTGAAGCGGCGACGCTTCTTTGGGCAGAAAGTATATTATAACTTAGCATTCTGACTAAGCTGTAGCTCACATACAATTCTTCAAAGCACGAATATAATACACAACTTCTCATCATCCTTTATTGTGCAGTGGGGAGTAACTTAAGGCCTAAAGGCCACATCCTCTATCAGTTTTTTTTAGTTGACGACACCTCCCTATTATAGTACAGGTTTG
Organism: Clarias pachynema; assembly: GCA_030014365.1. Lineage (NCBI taxonomy): Eukaryota > Metazoa > Chordata > Actinopteri > Siluriformes > Clariidae > Clarias > Clarias pachynema. The sequence goes on from JAQMYL010000035.1 coordinate 7,641,060, forward strand.
CGTTTAATGTCTGTTTGTGCGACAACTGACCACATGAAGTATATGCTTGTCATCCCCTTATGTTATAACATTACAATAATAGAAGACAGAACTAGACAAAGCAAATGCAACACCGTCCCATACACAGCACACATCTCATGTCTCTTCTATACAAATCACTCATTCATATTTTAAGTATTGTAACGGTATTTCTTTGCTTAATTTTCTATCAAAAATGTTACAGTACATGTATCATGTCTCCTAAATACAGCAAAACCAGTGTGAGTAAAAGCAGAAGAAAGGTGGGGAAAAAAAGAAATATATATCGATTGGGAAGTGAAACTTTCAAGGTTGTACTACGAACTGAGGTTACCACAATGCTTACACTACAGTATCCCACATAGCTTTAAGTTTATAATATGGGGTGCACACCGCATCCAAATTGCATAATATACAGTACAGTAGGAACTTATCACAGACTTTAGGCAATGCATACCTGTCATTTATTACTGCTTAAGTGACTGCACTGACACTAACAGTGTAAACCAGCATTTTCTTAACTTTAACATTCTTTGCAAATCCATTGAACCATTAAATCCACTCACAGCAGCCACTGTCTTGCACAGCTCGTAGTTCTGCTACATTCGTCACATAAACTTGGCTGCTACATGTCGTCGTTTGCTTAAAACATGTAAGTTTAAAGCTTTTAAAATAAGGTTATATAGCAGTTTCTAAATTAAAGATTGTTATAGACCAGCTTGGGTGTTAGACAGAAAATAAATTGCCAAAATGAGTAAAAGTCACAAAATGCTGTTTATCTAGGACAGAACATGTTAAAGTGATTTTTAGTCAGTTAATTAAAAAAAAAAAAAAAAAAAACAGTGAAGGCACCGGAATCTGTGCCAGGTATATTGGCCAAAGCAATGGATCTCAGCTCTGGTGTTGAATTAATGTATCATAAGATGAAGTCTGAATTTGTTCATAAGAAGATAAATATAGAAAGTAGTGGAATTGCTCTGAATCGATTGATCTTTTTCTTTCAGCGACTCTCTCTGCAGTAGCGATGGCTTGTAACAGCTATTATGAAGATGCTATCAAGGAGTTATGTCTGGCTAAGTTCAAGGAGGACATGGAAGCTCTAGACCAGGGCCACTGGTGCAGCTGGGAAGACACAGTACAGTGAGTAGCAGCCTATTTCACACCACTATTGCTATTGTTTCCATTTCCCTGCAGACTTGAAATGAACATCCACAGTCTTAGATCACAGAAAACCTACGTGACGAACCAGAGACCCTGAAGCAATTAATCTGGAAATCTTTATCTTCAAACAACTTGTATTTCCTGTTCTTTCTTTCAACTTTTGAAATGGGTCCGAAAACGATATTAACATAAACATAAATTTGAAACAATATTTACATAAACACTTACAGTAGGTCTAAAATGATACTGGGGGATAAAATTTTATGAATGAATACTAGGAAGACACCGTAAAGTGAATAGCCCTGGAAGAACTACAGTATTTAATCAATAATGGATTGAGTTAATAATTAATTTGTTTGTTTATTTATTTATTTATTGTTTTTAGCAGATGCAGTTTATTTTAAGCTTTAATATAAAACATTCGTAAGAAATCAGAACTAACCCTTTAACATGATTCCTGAATGTTTACATAATTCCAGTATTGCTCACAATTTTTATTTAATGAAAATGATGTTATGTATAACTTAATGTTATAGTAATGAGAATAAAATTTCTATATTTACACCATTTTGGCAGATTCCCTTATCCACAGCCACTTACATTTTAACTCATTATACATCAAGGTTAAGGGCCTCGCTCAAGGGCCCATCAATGTTAACTTGGTGGTTGGGTTTGAACCTGGAATCTTCCCTTTAGTAGTCTAATTCTTTAACCACCGAGCTCCCCCTGACCCACATTGTGTGTATTCCACACTAACAGTTTTAAGGTTAGTTATGTATATTAATAATATAAATAAGACCAGACAGGGCCACTGCAGAGAGTGCTTGCTCAGATATGAAAATTCTCTCGTTGTCCTCATGCCCTGAGATGGCTTGGCACCCCAACCAGGGTTTATCCCACCCTGTGTTCCCTGGCATAGTCTCCAGGCCCCCATGTCCCTACACAGGATAAGCGGTATACTGTAGATGCTGAATGGATGCAAACTACAATTAGCAACTCCAAATTATGTACAGATATAAAATAAAGATAGCCAGGAAAGCAGCCATGTTTACTAAAAGTGAAAGTGCATGATTTAGTTATTCAAAACGTCTCCAACCACATTGGCCAGCTGCAACTTATTTGATGGGTCCGAATGTAAACCAGTGTCTGTTTTCAGGATAACAGGAATCAGGCTGCATGGATGATGCCAGCAAGTTACAATAAGGTCAAAACTTGATTTAAAAAAAACAGGTTCACAATAGGGCTTTGTGTGTCTGGATGGAATGGGAATTTTTTTTTTTTTTTTTTGGATTAAAATTGAGCTCATGATGCTCACTTACAGTTCTTTGATCAGTTCCATAAGGAATATGTATTTGCAAAAGTGTAGTAGCTACATTTTGAAAAGTGATTTGTTTGTGAATGACCTTTTGACCTTGAATTTCTGATATACTGTACTGGCAAATTTTTTAATTCTAGGCAAAAATAGTTTATATCAAGTAAAAATAAATGAAATGTTTTTGCTTAGAGTGCAGAATGTGCTCTCAAAGTTCAAAGAAAAGCAGCACTATTAACAGCTGGATAATAATTAGTTAAGGCAGTGTTTACACTTTTCTGCCAACAGCAGCAATTCATAAGCCTCAGGTGGGAGAAAATTGTTCTTGATAAGCAGCAATTTATGCGTAATGCATCACTGGCAGGGTTTGAGCGTGCCATTGTGAACGTGTGCAGGTTTGACTCAATTGCATCTTTCCTTCATTATATAGATTTAGTCAATATTTCTTTACAACCACAACCCAATATTGTGTAAGTCTACCTTATGCTGCCAAAGCAGTCCTGTCCCATCAAATAATGGATCCTGCATGTCCTCAGAAGGTGTGCTGTGGTCTCTGGCACGAAGACCTTAGCAGCAGATGGTGGAGGCCTTCATGGATTAGATTTGTTTGTCCAGCATATTTCACAGATGCATAATCAGATTGAGACCTTGGAGGCCAAGTCAATACCTCGAACGCTTTGTCATGTTTCTCAATGAATTCGTGAAAACATTTTGCAGTGTGGAAGTGTGGAATTATCTTGCTGAAAAAGTCCACTACCATTAGGGAATTCTGTTGCCATGAAGGAGTGTACTTGGTCATCAACAATGGGAGGTTGGTGGTACATGTCAAAGTAACATCCAAATGAATGCCAGGACTCAAGTTTTTTTCAGCAGAATGATGCCCAAAGCATTACACTGCCTCTGGCAGTATGTCTTCTTTACGTAGTATACCCGGGTATCATCACTTCTCCAGGTAAGTGATGGACTACCACACACCCAGCTATCCACACAATATAACAGAAAACATGATTATAACATGATCCTGTGTCCAGTTTACTGGTTATATTTCCTTGAACCATCTTTGGTAGGTCCTAACCAGTGCATACCAGGAATACCTTACAAGACCTTCTGTTTTAGAGATGCTCCGACCGAGTGGTCTTACAATCACAATTTAAGCCGTGGTTGAAGTCGCTCAGACCTTTTTGTTTTGCCTATTACACTCCTGAACAAAATCCTAAGACCAGGGAAAACATTCCAAGTATTCGCATTTCTCACTGGTGGATCAGAACCAGGTTGTAAGAACTGCTTCTAAATGTCAAAAAAAGAGAGATTGGCAATTTATTGAAAACTGCATTTAAACTCAATCAGGCTGTTCATCAGCTGATCAAAGGTTTAAGACCATAGCCCAAAAATACCCACAACAGAACTAAAAGTGTAAAAAAAAAAAAAAAGACTCAGTAGTCAGTAGTGCCACCGTTCTTGTCGATAACTTCATACACTTGTTTCGGCATGCTTGATGCAACTGTTTCCAGGAGTCTAGTGGGAACGTTGCTCCATGTGGTGAAGATGGCTTCACGAAGGGCATCCACAGTCTGGAACTGCCATCCACCCCCCAAACATTCTCAAGGGGATTTAGATCAGGAGAACTTGCAGGATGGTCCAGAAGTGCAACGTTATTGTCCTGGAAGAAGTCCTTCATCAGGCGGGTGTTGTGAACTGCAGCATTGTCCTGTCGAAAGACTCCAGCATTACCACACAGAGGAGAGCCCTCAGTCAAGAGGCATACCTGCTGCAACAACCTGAAGCTCCATTTTCCCATTGAAGGAAAAAGCACCCCAGATCATGATGGAGCCTCCTCCACTGTGCCGCATCTTCAGTGGGATCTCCTTGTCATGCCAGTATCGTTGGAAGCCATCAGGACTTTCCAGATTAAATTTTTCTCGTCTGAGAATAAAACTTTCTTCCATCTTTCATCCAGGTTTGGTGCTCCCATGCAAATTTAAAACCGGCAAGTTTGTGGTGTGGGAGGAGACATGACTTTCGAAGACCTTTAAGCCTTTGTCTCGTAGATGCTGACTTACGGTTATTGGGCTGCAGTCAGCATCAATAAGGGCCTTAATTTGGGTCGAGGATCGGCCTGTGTCTTTATGGGCAGACCGACGGATCCTCTGGCTTAGTGCAGGTGAAATTCTTTTGGGGTCTACCACTTAATATTTTGTCCCATAACTCTCAGGTTTTTTAAAGAAATTTAAAATGCCTGTATTACTGCGTCTAAACTCGGCAGCACTGGTGCATTGCGAGAGCCCTTGCTTGTGCAGGTCAGCAATCCTGCCACATTCAGAAACAGAAATCCTTGGATTTCAGGAATTCATGACAGTGTAACTGTCTGAAGGACAATGATATTAAAGCCTTCTTTTTGCACAGATTTTAACTTTTAAAGTCTTAAACTTTTGCTCAGCTGATGACCAGCTTGTTTGAGTTTAAATGCAGTTTCCAATAATTTGCCCACTGTCTCTTGCTCTTGTTTCTTCTTTTGGCATTTTGAAGAAGTCCTTACAATCTGGTTATGATCCACCTGTGCGAAGTGTGAAAACTTGTAATATTTTCCCTGGTCTTAAGATTTTGATGGACTGATTTGATCAACAAAAACATCGGGTTAGCAACAGTTCTGTGGAACCCTTTGTTGAAAAACGATTTGTTTGAGCTGCAAGGAAAGATTTAGAAACTCTAATAATCACTCTTTGCAACCATGGTGAGCAGAAAAGCATCTGCATGTACAAAGCATCAGACCTTGTTGAGAAAGGACTACAAGAGCAGAAAATCAAACCTTTAATCTTTTTTGGGTCTTGTATCTTTTTTAAATCCCGTTTGTGCTATAATTGAAGCAACTGTTCTAACTGACCCAGAAATCACAACTACGCCTTACCAAAACAGTGTTTGTTATTTCAATGTTAACAGTGTTCTGGAGTGCTTGTATTCAAGGCATGTCAAGGCAAGTCAAGGCAAGGGTCAAGAGCCCGCCACTATCAGCTGTTTCAATGGCCTGAGAAATGTTTGGTCTCGAAGTGTTTTCAACTCACCAACCTGCCTCTGGCAAAGCTGTTGACAAGGGAATTCTGCCAAGACAGTAGTTAGTAAATTCAAAATTTGAATCATTCTGCCCCGATCTCATAAGCACCGTTAGCAGTATTATTAGTTGAACATATTTTTTTAGTTGTCACATTATAAATAAACCGGAGAAACCAGTTCTCTATAGAGAGTAATCTTTGTTATTCAGCAGAGAGCAGTGAAACCTGTTTTTTATTCTATTTAGAGCAAAAACAGGAAGATGCATACAGATTAATACAGTTGGGCTCCAGGATAATTATTATCTCTATACACATTTGGGGGGGGGTGTATATTTGATTAGACCATAAGAGAAGAGATGCATTGGGCATTGCACATTAAGCCATCATGCAGAGGGTTTTGTGACAGAAACACAGTGGAGAGATGTAAGATGTTGTATAATATTGCATGTTGGCTGTATTTCTCTTCGTGTTTCCAGGCATTTCATTTTTAAATGTGTTTGAGGTATGAGTGGGTTAACGCTGCTAATTAGACACACCGAAAGTTTGACTTGTTTATCTGGTTTGTTTGCCTCTCCTTTCAACAGTGAGTCATTTGTTATGCTAACTATGAGTAATGCTTGCTGTGATGGACAAGGTTGACCTTGGACACTAGCAATGAATTTCTGTTGTGCTTTTCAATAGGAGAGACAGCGGCATAGAGCAAAATATGCTCTGGGGTAAAACACGAGCCGTGTCATCCTAGATTAATTTCTGATTTTTATAAACACAACTTATAACAACAAATAACATTAATACTGTAGGTATTCCTATAGCTATAAGCTTCAGTGAATTTCAAGAGCAAGATAAGATAAGATCGAGAAAGGATCTGCAGTGGGTGAGAATTATTTTAGATGCTATAGAGCCACAATTATGTTTCATAATCATAGTACTGCATGATGTATGGCCTGATTTGGAGTTTGTGTGTTTACTTAATACTATTCCCTCACCAAGCCATTGTCTTTATCCGTTTTTGAATATAAGTTAAATATATAAATACCTTGTGCAAATATATTGGTGTGTAACCCCTGGACTGTGAGTGTGAGTGAGCCATTACTTTCGAAGAGCACTTCTTAGTTCTAACGATTAAGAACTTTGGCTGGTGCCTAAGAAGTTTAATCCAGTCATCTATATGTGTTGTTGTGTATTAGCTCCCATGTGCTCTCTCGTGACAAGGTCGAGTGGTGCATTCTCCAGGCTTTAAGATCAGCCATTCCCATCTACTAAAGAACTCATAGCTATCTCATGACAAAAAACGTCTTCTTACCTGCTCAGCAGTGCAACACAAACAGGGACAGAGACACTAGCTTAGGCCAAGAGGTCAAGGGTTAGAGTAAGACATGTAATAATAATTATCGACAAATAGTCACTGACATTGTTACTAGAAACGTAAACATCCAAAACATAAAAAAAGACAGTTCTCAATAATCCTCCCGTGTGAATTTTTCAGTGTGCATTTTCCGAGGAAGCTCTCCGAGTCCTGGGGGAAAAAAGAAACAAATGAAATGACAAACCATCACTAGGGTGTTGAGAGACCATTTATGTAAAAATAATCTGTTCCCACATAGAGAGTATTAAATTGATCATGAACATAAAAAGGCTCATTGCACACAATCTGCATCTGCTTAAGCTATTAACAGCTGATCACTGGTTTCATTGCCTATTCCAAAATGGACTATTAGATACTCCAACATGTACACTACCGCTCAAAAGTGTAGGATCACTTTCTAACTCCTGTTTTTTTTATTTCTTTCTCCATTGTAAAACAATGCTGAAGGCAACCAAAATATGTATGAACCTCTTTTAAACAGTTAACGTTGAGATGTATCTGCTGCTCATGATCTGTAAATCCTTCATAACAGCTCTAATCTGAAGTGCTGTTTGTTAATTGGTGATTTCCGAGGCTGGTGACTCTAAATGAACTTCTCTGCAGCAGAGCTAAGTTTTGGTCTCGCTTTCCAGGGAAGGTCTTCATGAGAGCCAGTTTCATCATGGGGCTTGATGGGTTTTGCAAACGCACTTGACAGTAATGTTCTTACAAGAACTGTTCCAAAAAGGCTGACCTACATGTCGTAAAATAACAACTGATTGTTGTTGTTGTTACATAATTACCTAATTCCATATGTGTTATTTCATAATTTTGAAATCCCCAGTATTATAGAATGTAGAAAATAAATCACTAAACAAAAAGAGAGAAATTTGCAAGTGATCCCAAACCATTGAGCGGTAGTGAATATAGTTTATTAGAAATCAATAATAGATACAATTAGTGCTGAATATTTAACTTGAGGTTAATGAATAATTGAATAAAAGATTTTAAAGATATCAATTTGGAAGGTTTTTACATAAGTAAACAGACCACACAGCAATCATATCAGACTGTAGAGGTTACTGACAGTCTAAAACTTGTCTTATTGATTGCATTAAAACTGCTCGTGGAGGTCTAGATCCTGTTTTTTTTTTCCATGCTGCTAAATCCATCAGCACTTAAACCGTTGACTTGGGAATAGTGTTTAGACAAATGTGAGGCATGGTGTTTTGTATGATTTTTTTCAGCTGTCAAAACATTCATGAGCGAAAATAAGAGAGATGCTGGGGAAAAGGGGGTGGGGGGGATCATTTAGAGACTGAATGTGTCGATCCATACAATCATGAACAAGAAATGGTTTGTCAGACTATTATAGAATAGGGATATGTTTAAATATGTTATTTACAAGGGAATCCTTAAATTATGGATCATACAGGGGTTGTCTGGGAATTAAGAACTGTACACGCTGTTTCCATCAGTTTAAAATTAACACAGGTCAGGAAGTGTTGCAGACCTGTAAGTGCATACAGTATCATGAACAACAACAACAGCTGCAGCCAGCCCCCGCCGTCAGAGGGGGACGACCAGAGAAAGCTGTCCTGGGATCAGGCCGGGTGAGGGGGCCCAGGAGGTTGTAGTGGTCTGTTTATGCGTAGAATAAAACCACCTTGTACAATCGAACTATGATGGTCAAAAATGTAGGGCGTTGCATCACTCGCAACTTATCAGACATAAGTTGTAAAATTGTTTGTGGTAAGAGTTTCCACACTGGCTAGAACTTTCACAGCCAGTTAAAGATATTTTCTTGTATTCAGCGTATTCAGGACACATACAGTACTGTAATTAGTCAGGCACACAAAAAGATATCACAAGAGTGTGTGTATCACATTAGAATAAGTTATAGTTCATGACAGCTATTGACATTTTGTACTGTCTGTGTATGTGTGTTTGTGTCCATGTGTATACACGTGTGTATGAGTGTTTGTCCCAATCCTGGGCAGTATGTACTGTACAACGGACCTGACTGCAACACTTACAGTAAGAGTGTTACAATACACTGGTATGGTGCTATGATCTAAAGATGTTTATCCCAGATGTTTATCCCAGTTTCCACCAGTAAACGAAATGATGACCCTTTTAGAGCTTAAAGAGTTGATCCTAACCAGACGTTCTGCTCCCCCCACTGTATCTGCTCAGTCAGACACTTTCACTTGATGCCAAGGCTCGCAGGATCGTTTCCATGTGCTCGACGCTCAGCTTCCACTGGAACACACTCAGGTCAAACAACCTTTAAATACCACTCATATAATCTAGGATCACTTAGTGACATTAATGACTTCGAGAGGGTGTGAGAGAGAGACAAGTGACAGTATTGTGTCTGCGCTCTATGATATCCGGATTTTGCTGTCCGAAAGGCACAATGCAGCAGTAATTGATGAGGATTGTGTACTGGGTCAATACACGCACTTCCCAAGCTTAATTCATGTAAGATTAATATAGGCAATTTAGGGTGGGAAGGTTAAGAGTTTACGATCTCTACTGTATATGGTAAAATCTATTTCTATTCCCCTGGTCACCATGGACTAAAGTTTAACTCTGTCCTTATATCTCATTCCTGTGCAAATCTCAAGTTAATAACAGTTAAAGTCTGAGGTGTCATGTTCACCCTGTGCTGTTATTTGTCTCTAGTTTCTCCAGTCAGATATATTTGGTGGTGTTAAACCACTCGGAAATTCAATCTACTGACTCATAGGAGTGACATCTGCTATAGGCTCACCCTCCCAACCTACAGCATATGGGTACTGCACGAAGCCTCCATACTGTATGTTCATTTACTCTGAAAGGCTCAATGCAGGCTCTGCTCTAGGTGTTAACTACATTATTCCTAAATGTGCATAATTTTCTTGTCTATTCGAATGCAGACATGTATAATAATGAATTAATGAGTGTCACATCTTATTATTCGGGTATAGGAGCATACTTGCTAATGTGCATTATTTTTGTGGTGGCAGAGCATACCTCAGCTTAGACAGCTTCATTTAATCAACAGTCTTAAAAACCCAAATCTTTACATTTTGAACATAAAGTACAGCTGTGATTTACATTATTTTGTCTGTATGTTATTTTTTCTGTGACTAACAGCTGGTGAAGTTAAAAAAATAAAAAGGTCCAGAGGGATGTTTTTCATCACATCTCTTTAAATATCCATTTCCTTTCCCTTTTCCCCCTGAAACCTAAAGGTTATGCTCGTTTATTAGTTGTTTCATTTTGTTTTGGACATTCATCATACTCCAGACAAGTATGTGTCTAGAAGAAGATATGCAGATATCCATTTTGGGAATGTCGTTTAAATTTTGCTGAATTTAAAGTCTAACTAAATAAAATGGGGCTAAAGCAGGGCTTTTCAATGTATATCCTGGAGGATATACATTACAGTGGGGCAAAAAAGTATTTAGTCAGCCACCAATTGTGCAAGTTCTCCCACTTAAAAAGATGAGAGAAGCCTG
>JAQMYL010000035.1:7668354-7678583 GCA_030014365.1 Clarias pachynema
AATGTAAATGGTCATGAAAATAAAGAAAACACATTGAATGAGTGAAGGTGTGTCCAAACTTTTGGCCTGTACTTTATATATATCTATCTATCTATCTATCTATCTATATATATATATATATATATATATATATATACTTTTATTTTTTTTAATGGGCAAATATGTCTCCAGACCTGAACCCTATTGAGCACCTGTGGGGCGTCTTCAAGCGGAAGATGGTGAAGCACCATGTGTCCAACATTCAGCAGCTCCGTGATATCATTATGGAGGACTGGAAGAGGATCTCAGTAACAACAAATGCAGCTCTGGTGAATCCCAGGCCCAGGAGGATTAAGGCAGTGCTACAAAACAACGGCTCTAATCTGAGGTGCTGGTTGTTAATTGGGGATTTCTGAGGCTGGTAACTCTTGCTTTCCTTGCTTGATAGGTTTTGCAAATGCACTAGAACAGCTGACCTTCATGTCTTAAAATAACAACTGACTACTGTTGCTGTTGTTGTTGCTGTTGTTACTTAATGACCTGATGCCATATGTGCTCTATTTAGAAATGTACAGTAATTTACTCCATATTCTCATTTGGACCCAACAATTTTTTTTTAAAATAAATAAATAAAATAAAATAAATAGTAATAATTAAAAAAATTAATTAATTAATAATAAATAAAAAAAACACAGCATGTTAAAAATGAAAAACCTACTACTTCAAAAGCGCTTCAGCTACAATTATAATCTTGGCCTCTAGTAAAAGGTAACCCTTGAAGGTTTCTTGACACTATCTAGATTAAATGTCAGTCATTTTATTATAGAACGACAGGAGCCAAATCACACAGGTCTTTATTTTGGCTATTGGGCCTAAAAGACATTTATAGAAAAAGTATGGCTATGAAAGCAAATACTGACTCTTAATTTAAAATATGATGAGAGCTTACCTTGTGTCTTATATCATTGGAAAGGGCTTTTTATTGGCTAAAAGGCTGGCTGTAGTATGTCACTTGCCATAAAGTTGAGTTGAGAGTTGAGAGTTGCAGTTATTCAAATTCAGTCAGTCTTTGGGGTCATTTTACAAAGGCAACTCTCATTGGATGTACAGTATTAGTGTGGCTAATGAGTAGAAACTCTTATAAGGTGTACATAATCTCATTACATGCTTTTTTATTTTATAAAATAAAAAATGATGTGGCAAGGTTGCTTACTTGCTAGTGTTTGTTCATTTGGTGCTTATATTGCATATGAGATTATTGTAACTGCAGGGAATAATCACTCTCACTTATCGTCTATGCCACTTTATCCTGTATTCAGGGTCGCGGGGACGTGGAGCCTATCCCAGGAGGCTTAGGGCATGAGGCAGGGTTCACCCTGACAGGGTGCCAATCCATCACAGGGCACACACACATACACACACATACTATACACACTTACACAATCATTCACACACTACAGGCAATTTGAGAACGCCAATTATCCTAATCTGCATATCCTTGGACTGTGGGAGGAAACCGGAGTACCCAGAGGAAACCCACCAAGCACATGGAGAACATGCCAACTCCATGCACACAGAGACGAGAATCGAGCCTGGCCTGGTTTCAAACCCGGACCCTGGAGGAGCAAGGCATCAGTGCTAACCACTACACCACCGTGCCGCCTTCAGGGAATAATGCAAAACAAAATAGTTTCATCATGAGATTTTAAGCTTTAAACGATATATTGCATTGCTGTGTTCTTGAATGTTTTAATGCATAAAAAATGATGTATATAAAACAAGAACGTAGGCTTTGGTGGAAGTGTGCCGCTTCTAGTACAGTGCATTATAACAGGTTAGCTAGTATGAGCGATATCAAGGTAAGAAAAAAAAATACAAAATGTCATCTGTTATTTCCTCTACAGTATTATCATTTGATTTTCAGTGGAAGTGGTCATTAAGGTATTTATTGGAGGTATTAAAGTACATAAAATAAATGCCACTACTTTTTGAGTACTCTCTGGAATCAAGCTAAATTGCATTTCTAATCATTTAGTGAGTATTCTATTACAGTATTCTACTGTATTATATATACTCTATATTAATGTATATTTCTTATGCTCATATTCATGATATTCATATGACATCATAGTAATAAACAGACTGATATTTATTAGCAAGCAAATTGGGATGATATAAAAAAAAAGCCTAAAATATGACATATTAAGCACGACTTAAAACTTTCTTACTCTTCAAGTTCTGTCCATCAGTAGATCAGGGCATGCTTAAATACATTTCAGACCATCTGAACATTTTTTCACATTCAGAAACACACATCCTTTTATTCTCTCACTCTATTTTCATTCAGCACCCTCTATTCTATTCTTTGAAGCATAATAATGCAATATGAACACACCACATGCAAGTACTCTTGTTCAGCTCACACTTACAGTGGGCATGAGAGCCCAAACAATTAAGAGCCCATGCGTGGGAGAAGGTAACAATGCAGTGGATAAGATGAAGGGCTTCATACTGTAGAGATGCAAGAGGTAAGCACACTGAGGAGAGAGAATCAAGCAGTGCATCAGGTAACGCTAACAGTCACGGCAAGGCTGTGGGCACAGGAATTAAAATTTTATAAGATAGAAAATGGTATGCTGGTGTGATCGGTTTCTAAGAGGTCTTGTTTCACTCCTGGCTCTGATATATAAGTAAAGGTTACAGCACGTCTCTATACTTCCGGCAGCTAAGCAGCAACATAATCCCCACATCTCCTGATCAGCTTGTTAAATGTTCAAGAGGAGACTGAGACCTTTGGAGTTTCTGACAGGTCAGGCATGGTGCTAATGGAAATCAGGAGGTATGAGGCGTTTTCTCCGGAAATTAGCCTTCTGTTATATCACATAATTGAAATTTCATTATTGCGTGGTTAATAGCGCACTTCTATTGCTTTGAGGGACATTTATGCCACCTCAGTGAAATAAAAGAGCTGAACATGGAGAGCAAATGACATTCATTCTTCCCAAGGCGGAATCTTATCCATGTTATTCTCACATTACTTTACTCTTCTGACTAATGCATTTGATGGGATTCTTCATAATGCATTATAATTTCTGTATCTTTTATGACCGATTATTTATGCCAGTATTTCCCTAGGGATGCACTTTTAAAAAATGATGAACCACTGTGACCTAATTAATGATAGACATTATTTATAAATATTATTTTTATATCCAGGGCAGCACGGTGGTTTAGACATGTTAGCACTGTCTCCTTGAACCTCCATGGTCCGGGTTTGATTCCCGTCTCTCTGTGCATGGAGTTTGCATGTTCTCCCCGTGCTTGGTGGGTTTCCTCCGGGTACTCCGGTTTCCTCCCACAGTCCAAAGACATGCAGATTAGTCTAATTGCCTGTAGTGTGTGAATGTGTGTGTTGGCTGCGATTTATTGGCACCCTGTCAAGGGTGTACCCAGCCTCATGACCTACTGTACGTCTCCTGGAATAGGCTCCAGGCCCCTTGTGTCCCTGAATACAGGATAAAGCGGTATAGAAGATGAGTGAGTGAGTGATTTTTATATCCTAATATTTATATGGAAAAAGTTTATATGTGCATAAATTAATGTTACTGACCATTTCTACTGCCATTTGAACGTAACTTTATTACCTTGAATAGTATACCAGCCATTTCTGAGCTAGGCTACATATAATAAATCACAACGTAAGATGTAGGTGTTAATAAAACTACAATAAAACTAGACTTTAAAAATGATTAAAAAAAAATAAATGCATTTATAGGATGAGTTCACAGTCTGTGTGATTGTTTTTATTTTCTCAACTACAGACAAAATTATGACAGAAACCGTGGCAGTGGTAGAAAACTAGAAAACTAATGTGTGACTGAAAAGTGCACTGCAGTCATAAATTGTGACAATGGCCGACCCAAATAAAATCTCTTGTGGCCCACCTGTGGGTTACGACCCAGTGTTTGGGAACCATTGATCTACGCAGGCTAAGTAAGAAAATTAAAACATTAAAACCACTGCTGTTATTTAAAAAAGAAACATGTTCTTTGGTTTATATTGTGAAGGCAATAAGGAGATATTTGTTTAATACTCATGGAAGGAGTTGTGAATGGCAGCACATGGTACCTATAAGCCATGAGAAAGCCTGCGGGACACAGGACTTCGTGTCTTGAGGTTTTTGTCTTATTCATTTTAAGAAAAGAACAACTGGTTAGAACTGTTATAATATAAGTGATATCAGGAACTTGTTTTGTGGATGTTTTAGAACATTTAATGTAGCTATAAACTGGAAGATAAAAGCTCTATTAAATGTAACTGTTGATGTTTATAAAAAAAATAAACTTCTGTATGTGCTGTTATTGGAAATATGAAACTTCAGGGAGGCAACACATTACACCCCCTTGTCGTAGATTGTTTCTCAGGACTCCTCTGTCTCCTGTGTCTTTATATAATAATATAGTAAAAGATACCCAGAAACATGGCCATTTAAACATGTAGATTTAAGTCAGCTAGAGGCATTCGGTTTGTTCTGTCTTTTGGCCTTGCCTGATTAATGCAGAATAATAAATAAACGAACATGGAATGAAGAAATAGAAACATGGCGAATTGGGTACACTGTAGCCTGTAGATCTGAGAAGCCCCAGACCAATTATGCCCAGTCAGTATACTGCAGACAGTATGGACAGGAAAAAAAAAAGATCACATCTGCACCAGAGAGTTGCATCACTCCAAAGGAAATAGTGAGCCAAGCTTACCCTTAATCATTTTTTAAAGGTCATAGTATATGTGAGCGAATACACCAGGGAATGTAGTGAAGAAAAACAATTCAAGTATTTCATCAGACACACTTGAACCACTGCATTTTAAACTAGGAAAGACTTATAAAACATGCTACAGATAAACTATTCACAGGGCCTCTTTTTTAGAGTGTAAACGTAATGGATCTTTTCATTGTTTTTGGACATATTGCAGACTCAAAGTCTGGGTATTTCTAAGCATTTAGAATCCATGAGAACCGGGATTATTAGCAAAGGCACCATTTTTATAGAGATAGAGATACCATAAGTAAAATATAACTCTCCATAATGTGGTCATATCCAACATCAGCCAATCGCATCTTTTCAAAATACTCACTCACGCATCACTGAGGGCAGCATAACACACTCGGAGGACGGCGCTATCCGCTCCATCCGCTTGCATGAGCACACAGACACCCACGATTGGCTATAGAGCTGTGATTAATGTGAGAGCACTATGTGTCTCCCATCCCACCCCGCTGAGTAAGCTCACCCAATCAGCTCTCTGTAGGCCCTCAGCTACAGTACAGTACATCATCAGCCGGGAATCAAACCAGCAATCTCCAGATGATAGGACGAGTGCTTTACCACAGTGCCACTCGGGGGCTGTAAAATGTTACTTATATAAAAGTAGATGTCCTTCATTTAAAATTCTACTTGAGCAAAAGTAGAATTTCAAATTTACTTAAGAATTAACTTTTTACTTTTTACTGAGCTTGTATTAGCTTACGGTAGCCTTAAAGTCATAGTAAAAGAAAATCTCTTTCTCTCGACTATGAACGCTACTGTTTCATCGCTATTTACGACTGTCTCAACTTGCAATGTAATTATTTAAGGCAAATCTTATTGGCTCTTATTACCACTTTAAATACTACAGTATGCACCACTTTATTGTGTAATGCACACCATGCAGAAATGTAATGGAGTAGAAATATAACTGTTTGTTGTAGGATAAAGTAAAAAAGTAAAAGTAAAAAATATCGAATAATCAAACTACTCAAGTAAAGTATACTTAACTACTCAAATACATAAACCGTGGTAAAGTACAGTAACAAATTCAATTTGCATAGTTACCTACCACCTCTGCCGATGACATCCAGATTAAACTCTGGATGCCATTAGGGTCCTGATAGACTCTGCATATCAAAGTCCAAATTTCACCGGAGGGGTAATCACACTTCCTAAGGACGATTATACCCTAAGCACGGCTTCCGCTCCAGGGACATCTACCTCTCCTACATGCTTGCCTAGTAATAAATCCTTACATAAAGCACACAGGATTACTAGGCTTTAGAGAAAGACTAAGAATAACAAAAGCAAACTGTCATGCATTTTAAGAAAGACTAGACAACAAGCGGCGAATGATGAACACTGCATCTTTTTAACTGGTTGATCTGAACACTAAGCCAGGTCATATTGCAGTTTTAAGATGAAAAAAAATTGCTTTTAATGAGGGAAGGCTAATAATAAAATGGGAAGGGGCAACAGAGGCAATACAATAACTCTGGCAGTAACCTGTACTTTACCTGTACTAATTATGCCTGGTGTAGACCTGATTGAGCCAAATTGCTTTTAGCCTCTTCTGGAAAAACCTTATAAATGTGGAATGCATAGTTAGAGTTATGCAAAAGTAAGGCATCTCACTGTTTAATGGTTAACCATTAAACTCTCTAATGGTAAACCTTTAAAGAGTATTTATTGTTATAAATAAGACAATTTAAAGTGGTTATATGGCAGCACAAATGCTTGGTGTTTATCACTGTTGCCTTGCACCTCCATGTCCCGGGTTCGAGTCCCTCATCGGGTCTGTGTGCACTGAGTTGCATGTTCTCCTGTGCTCACCCCGTAGTATGTGAATGTTGACCAAAGGAATAAATGCATAATGAATATACTGGTCACCATTGGCCTCCACAGTCCCTAGTTGGACTACAGAGGTTCCTTGATGGATGGATGGATGAAAAGTGGTTATGCTTCTTTTGTTTCATATTAATATTTAAATGTTGCAACAAATTACTATTGAGGAATAAACATACTCTCCTCCCTTATGCTTTTTTCAAACATTCAATTTTCAAAAAATGGGGTCATTACAATAAAAAAGTATGATTGTGTTAAAACTCACCCCCTTCTGGGTGGATCTCTACAGTTGTGGCTGGTGATGAGTGCCCTAAATCATGTGATTGGATAAGCCTGTAGCTTAAGAAAACACAAGTTTATAAAGTGTGGCTATTTTTTTCCTACTCTGACTGTCTTCATGGTCGCTACAGTATTGATCCACTAATTCGCACCTGGACCACGGTCTGCCAGTTGATGAGTCCTGGTGTAGCTAATTAGCAACTGGTATCACTACTATCATTAAATACACTGGCACATCTGCTACTTCTAAGGACAAAGTGCATAATGTTGCTAGCAAAATCTTAACTAAAACAGGACTTGACTGCCAGATGTCCTGAGGAAAGGAAGAGCTCAGAGAAGCCAGTTACAATCTGTAATATGGGCAGCGACAGATGAAATCATTAGTAAAATTCTTCACAAACAGGTTCTTTCATGAAGACACCATGTCTACTCCCACGCTGCAGCACTCACATAGCTCTTGAAAATGTTCTACAGAACAGGGCTCTGTGGGGGGTCCTCCATTGCTATCTGTCAAATGTTATTTCACAGTTTTTAATCTTCATGTGGATTAAAACAATTTGGTTGTTGTTCACTGACTACTAGAACAGCAAATGACATGCATACCACAGTGAAAAAGCGTAGAAGAAGTAAAGACATAGACTGTAGATGAGAAGCTGGTTTAGAGAATGAGAGCATCATCTGTTGTCCAATTATGTTTAGGTACCGCAGAACTCATTTCACTGGAAAAATCAAACAAGTTTGGGAAAGTCTCGAATTCTGAAGTGAGATTGGAATTGATTTACTCTCAAGGTGATGACAATCAATTCAGGTTCATTTAACAATTGTTGTTTGAAAAAAACATCTAACTTAAAAAAAAAAACCCTCTTATCTTAATGAAATGAATTTTGTTGAGACAGTGAGAAAAAATCTGCCATTTCCCCTACCGACACTACCTGAACTCATCTCCACAATCTCTCCACAAACTCTCTCTCCAATCTCCACACTTGTTCTTTATTTAGCCATCCATCTTCACTAAATTGCTTTATCCTGTTCAAGGTCATGGTTAATCCCTGGAACCCTGCATGCCAGTCCATCGAAGGGCAACATGCACACGCACAATCACTCAAGCATTCACATCTAGGGGTGATTTAGTGTTGCTAGTGGAGACAAGAAGAGAGAAGAAGCATAAACAGACATGTTGAAAAGAGTAACCCAGGAGCAGTGGAACTCACTGTGCCACCATGTCATCCTGCTCTTAAGTTATCGATCAGGAATTAATTAATTCTAGCTCCTGGATCTAAAGCTCAGTAACCTGATTAATGTTACTGGAACACCATCTTCATAGACCTACAGACCTTCATAGACCTAATATTAATAATCTTTTACCTTAAATGTATAAACTGTCTGGCCTGAAAAACACACTGTTTGGATATCAGGTAGCAAGACCTTTGATTGGATAATTATTCCAGTGATTAATATATTTCAGCATTCAACAATTCTTTCAACCTTAACAGATGCAGTAGCATCTCAATTTCTTAAACAACCATGCCAGAGGACGTATCCCATATTCCCATATTCATGAAAAAGATTACTTTAGGCTTTACTTTACTTTACTTTTCTGATTTGCCCATCACTCTGAACTAGGGTCAATCTGGAACTCATCAGACCATGTGACCTTTTTTCCAATGCTCCGAAGTGTACAAAGCATATTTATATAGTCTTGTATGGATCATCATTTAGCATGCTGTATCAGGGTAATGAAACATAAGCTGTATCTAAATGTACCCATGAGTACACCAAATCACATTACTGCTGTTTGGCTGATTAGAAGCTATAAATTTTCTAGAAAGAAAACCATCATTATGTATTTAAATCATGAAGCTACAGGGGAGTTTGTGCTACTGTAATATGATACCCGCATAAAGAAGTCAACTCTAGTAATTGACGACCGGGAAGATTGATTAGTAAAATCTAGGGGGAGTTTTTTGTTTTTTTCATAGTATCTCTGCAACAAGCAGAATGTTCCTCTTCGCAACAAGATGTTTCTCCTTGTTTGGTGGTAATTCTGTGGACACTGAATCTGTATTTGGTCAGGACCTGTCTCTGCCTATAGTATCTATGACAGCAGGAGACACTCTGACATTTAATATGCTCTGCTCAAGCACCGATAATGATTCAATTCATCTAACTCATCTGCAACTTGGAATTTCACCTCGAAGTGTTTCAGACATTTGGTCTGACTTTGTTGATGGATTTTATTTTATCTTGGCTGGTTTACCATAGAGCTGCACGGTTGCGCAGTGGTTCGCATACTTTCAGGGTCAAGGGTTTATCAGAGTCATGCCTTTGGGTCTATGTGCATGGAGTTTGTATTTTCTCTTTATGCTCTTTATGGTGGATTTCCACCAGGTACTCAGGTTTCCTCCATAAGTCCCAAGACATGCAGCATACTGTAGGCTAACTGGCATTCCCTTATTACTGTATGTGTGCCCTGATATTGATTGGCACCTCTCTGGGGTGTGTCTCGCATCATGCCTCAAGCCTTCCATGACCCTGCACAGGATAAAGCAGTATTGAGAATGAGTGGGAGTGAGGGCGAGAGTGAGTGATTGGTTTACATCATGCTTGTCTAGGCTTTGTGTTAATGTTCATATTTCATGTATAATACTCTTTTTTTTTTTCTTTCAAAAAATGAGTGCATTGTGTATCCACAGTATACCCACTGAGGGTTTTGTAATTTTTATGCTGCTTTGTGAATAGTCATTCAAGAGCTCTTGTGAAGGTCGATTGCTTCATCGCGTACCAGGATATTTCACATTAAAACTTGGCTGTATGATGCAAAATCAAGGTTTTGCAATGACTTTCTTAGTCCGTCACTTTAAACCATATTCAAAATATGAGATCTGGATTGAAGAAAAGTGTTAAGTACAAAATCCCAAGATTATAAAGAGGCTTAAAATGTTTTGTATAAGGAGTATAATATCTTTCTGAAAGTATAAGAAATGCCTCAGTGCGCTTATTCTCTCCAGGGGACTCTTCACAAACACTGCACAGTTTTAAAAAGCTTTGCTCACAACCCTTTTATAACTCTTTTTGCTAAGCATAGATAAAAAAAAAATCTATTGCCTGCATTTAAACTCAACAGCTTCTCTTAATGCCAGATGCATGTGGCTGACCACTGGGGAGAAAAAAGCAGTTACTGTGCAGCATGAGGGACACACTATGTGCACACACACACGTTCGCCCTATTCCCTCAGCGTGGCTAGAGAGAGACAACGGAAACATGACACAACAACCAGGAGCATACTGTACACACATAAAGCACCACGTCATCATCTT
>JAQMYL010000035.1:7690095-7706556 GCA_030014365.1 Clarias pachynema
GTAGAATGTAGAAAATAAATCACTAAACAAAAACAAAGAAATTTGCAAGTGACCCCAAATTTTTGAACGGTAGTGTACATAAAATGTTGTGAATAACATTTTTCGAACAAGAGTCCTGAGAAATATTTACTGTATAAATCTCACATTGGATGGCAACACTATTTTCAGTGCTGTACTGTATCCAAATGACACAGAATGGTAGAGCCACTGAACAGACACAGTGGAAGGATGGTTAATGTGTCTCTGTAAGAACAGAGTTACTCTAGTGTGTGTGCGTACAGTACGTACGAGTGATTGAAAGAGAGAGAGAGAGTTGTGTGAGTGAATGTGTGTGCGTAGGCAGGCTGCTGACATGTGATGCCATGTGATTACTGCGTAGGTTGGTGCGCTTCACTGAGGTGAGGTGCCAGTGAACTTATTGCGCAGAGCTCCGCTGTCACTCTCACAGACTCGCTACACACAGTCTGCCCGAAAACACAGAAAGACATGTCACCCTCACTGAAGGTAGCACAGTCCTTTTCCGATCTGATCTGAAACTTATGTCAGGATATATCATGATCAATTTAATAACATGTAGATTTAGATCTTTTGTATATGAGAAAGACTGAGTCATGATACCAGGAGGATAAGGATGTCAGGTGAGAATTCTAATACTAGATAAAGATGCCACACACACACAAACCACACAAAGACCTTTGATCCATGCCATTCAGTCGAGTGACCAGGTAATTATTAGAGGCCACTATTCAGCTTGCCCTTTCCGCCTGCTTTTCTATCTAATCATACCCTGCTCTCTTTCCCTCTAATGCTGCCTGCGCTCAGGTTAATCACTGATGGGTTGAAGTGTAGATCCAAAAGGTTTCAGTCATCAGAAAGCTTAATTCAGAAATGTTGCTTGGGGTAGAAGAGGCCAAGTACTGTACATTGTGTAAGAAGATTTATTGTGGACAAGATACTGAAAATAGAAAACGCTGGTGATAAGTTTAAGTGATTATCCTTCTGCAACTGTTACACCGATCAGCCATCACATTAATACAACATAAGGTTAACAAGCTAACATTGATTATCAATGAAATAACAGTAAACTGGTGACAGGGTCATGGACGCCCAAGGATCACCCATGCCCACAGGGAGCAAAAGCCAGCCCATTTAGTCCGATCCCTCGGAAAAACCAGTGCAGCACAAATCACTGGTTAAAGTCAGTGCTGGCCATGATAGAAAGGCACCCGAACACCCAGTGCACCACAACCTGCCGGACATTAAGCAAAGAGTGTAAGGCCCTACTGTAAGGCCTTTGATGAATCATCCAAAGGATGTGCTAAACAAACAAATCTGTTCCACAGACGCCCCATCCCACATCCCACAGCACCCAATGGATCCACTTCCAACCTCCTGGTGCCAGACACCAGAACACACCCAGAGGGGTCAGAGCTGCCCCGACAGCACAAGGGGAACCTACATAATAATGGACTTACTGTTTTGGGTTGCAATGTTATGGCTGATTGGATTTTGTCTAAAACATTCGGGAAGTTAAAAAAAAAAAAAACCGTTGACCTTTTCACACCTGCTCATATCCTCAACAGAAAACCTCTTGAAGTTTCCCTCTTGGCTTTTGTCTCTTTATTGCAGAGCTCATCAATTCAAATGCTGATGCAGTAACTAATTAAGAAGGAGCTGCAGGAAGAAGAATTGAATTTGTCAGCGCTTTGCATGCATGGAAAAAGACATTCAGGTAGCATGCTTTGAGTAAAAAATATTAGGTCACTCATGTCAATGTTACAAAATTTTATTATAATGGAAAAGTATGCTTTTTATATCAAGGCTATCATGGACATAGACTCACCAAACCTGACCTTTGAAGACTGAAAAAGATAAGTTGGGTTGGGTAATCCTAACTGTCCAGTGAGCCTGTGCCTATGATTCTGCCTTCAGATTTTTGTTATTGAATCTGAAGGCAAAATTGCACCGCTTTCGTTGATCATCCATTTCGTCTGAGGAATCCACTCCCCCTTGCGACAATTTTACAGGCATAGGCTCTTACTCATGGGCTGAACAGGGGGAACTCTTGCATTTATTAGTGTTTCCCCTGCTCTACCACACACTTTATTTAAAAAATGCTGTTCGTTAGATGGACATTGATTAGGGAAAAATATTTGTAGAGAGCATTTAACTGTTTACAGATTACTTTAACCTGCTGGCTCAATTAGGATCAACTAGGGTTCTCTGTAAATAAGATGTGCTGCTGTCTCTCAGAAACAGTATGTTGATAGAAGAATTCTGATTCCACCAACATGTTCAGGAATTCAAATTGAAAATATGGCACTCAATTTTATTAAAAAAAATATTCATCAATGAAAATTAAACTTTAATTACAATTTAATTAGTATGATTGTAAATGATTTTCTACTGATGGTTCCATGTGCCAACTGGCCCCTTTAAAGGGTCTACCAATGATCAGAAAGATAAATTGCATATTTAACAGTGTCCCATAATCACTGGATGGATTTTTGTTCTTTTTCCTTTTTCCTGTGCAAAAACACTCAATTTTCTCCAAATATTTGATCTTTTGATTTGTGATTAATTAATAACATTGACACATTAGTAAATATTTCAATGCCATATTATAGAATAATCTAAGCTATCTACTGTAGCTCGCTGGCTGACACACCTAGCAAGCACCCTTAAATCTTCCTTTTCTTCTGTGTTGGTTTAACACCCACCTTAATCATGTGAAATTATGCTTTAACATTTCCAATTCAGTGGACACATATGTAAACCAGATGTAGTCATTGTCTTAAGGAAAAAAAGCAATCGGTCCAAATCAGACAACCGGTTATGGCTTCCCAAAATAACCTTTACTCTGTTCTCTGAGCCAGCTGGCAAGGAAAGAGTGGCAACGCGGGCTGTTTTATAAAGCAGATAGCAGAGACAGACGGCTGTTAGAGATATATACTTTAGGGATGCAGTCATCCCTCACTAGTATGCACACACATGCACTCACAGCTCGTTTCCAAGGTTGATGAAGCTGAATTGGCCAATGCAAGTCTTTGTTGTTGAAATGGTGAGTAATAAAATAAAATAAAATAAAAAGGAAGAATATGGCATAAAAAGATCTGAATCCTTTTGTGAATTCAACCTTTTGCTTTTGCCATCTTTTTAATCACACTTGAGTACCGGTGCTTTCCTTTTGCTATTGCCTTCAATGACGCAGAAGAACAGAAGTGTGAATATTGAATAATAGCAAAATTATGATGACGAGCCAGTGATAAATGCATTTGTGCCGACATTAATTCAAACAGCACCCAAGCATACACAGAGTAGGCTGTTTGAATAACAACTCACTCACTCATTCTCTATACCACATACCCTGTGCTGGGTCACTGGAGGCCTGGAACATATCTCAGGGGACTCACAGCACCTTTAAGCAGTCTCGCTTGGCTAATGGAGGAAAGCTTGAGATTCTGAGTCTGTATCTGAAGCATTTAGTAATCCCTCTTAGGATCAGGTAGGTACAAGGTGCAAGATGACTTCTAATTAGACCCAGCACAGGGATTAATCTTGTTAATCTTGTTAATCTTTCAATTATCTTTCAAAACACATGCACTAGCACTGTCCAAAAACAAACCATGCTGATCTGCAGCCAGGAAGCCTGGATAGCAGATCAAAAGTCACCAAGGACAAGACAAGAATGCTCGCCTCCATGAGCTTTCTCTTTTCTTTGATTATTTCTCTCTCTCTCTCTCTCTCCCTCAGCTTCCTTTTTGACATAGAGATTACTCTTTAGGTCAGTTACTCTTAGAGATTACTCTTTAGACTCAATCAAACAGCATAAGGAATTTAAGGTTGCTTCACAAAATAAGCAGATCATTCGATCAGGTTATTAAATCTGCCAATGCTTTGATACTTTAATCTAATTCTCTTTTATTATTATTTCCAAGTCTGTTCCTCTATCTTTGATGGAAGCACTCATCAAATAGAGTTATTTAACCTGTCTTCACAATCAACCTCCATTAGTGTAGAACAAGAAAAACACCTCGAACCTAGGCACTAAATAAAAACCTCCAAGAGTGTAACAGACTGGTATGTATCTGTATTCTGGCTTGTCTTTGTTCTTAAGGCATCTGGATGAACTCTCTTTACAGTATGACCTAATTATCAATTCCTAATTTAAATTATTATTTACATCTAGTTCACCTTATTAGTTGAATAAGCTGGGTTGAAAGCAAAGAAAAGCACAACATGTTGAAAAATGGAAAATGAATGCTTAAAAACATAATTCTTTGGTAGGTGGTAGTGTAGGAGTATACGAGCATACACAGTGGTTTCTACAAGTGTGAGTCAAAAATTATCCACACTCCAGTTATATTTAAACTTCAGTGATTCATTTTTGTGTGGTCTGAGGGTGTACCTGGTGTCGAAACAACTCACAGAAGAGGATGAACAGAAGCGCTTGGATATCTGCAAAAAAGTTTGGTCAGTTTGGCCTTTGGTCCAAGAAATATTGACTATATAACTTTAAATATCAACATTGATTCATCCTTCCTTTCCGAACAGTGTACACAAAACTGAGAAACAAAATAATAATCATAATCATAATAATAAAGCAGTTTGTGCTCGGTCACATTTTTTACTTCTGAACCTCTGATTCAAATTATATATTTAATACACTGTTTGAATTGAGTGGGTTACTCTAGTGTGCGCTGTGCATTATAAAGATATTTTTATCAGGACTGAGTTAGGAAGGGGCGAGGTGAGAAGGCCTCATGGAGTGTGTAACAGAGCAAGACCGAGCCATCAAGCCCCGAAGCACCCCAGTAGAGCACTATTGCAAATGACAAAGCTTCCTGGGAACTTATGTACATTCATTTCCATATTCATGTGACCTGTACACCTCTTTTTCCTTTTCTACTGTTATCTGAATATCTATTCCATTTCCCAGTTGGCTCACTACATGGTGAGACATTTAAAGAGGAAGCAAGCCAAGCAGAAGCTTGATAGAAAGTAAATTTAACACTACATACTCTTTAGAAATAAGTGCTCAGACAATTACATGTATTGCATGTGAAAACAAAACATGGCTCTGTGCATTTACTTTCATGCCAAAATGCTGTTAATAATTTTGACATTCTAAATGACCATTATTTCTCACTCGTTTATTTATCCTGTACAGAGTCACGGGAGACCTTGAGCTTATCCCAGGGGACTCGGGGCGCTAAGCACAGCACACTCTGGATAGTGTGTCAATCCATCACAGAACACACATGCACACACAAACACATACCACAGGGAGTTTGGAAATGCCTACTCTACATGTCAGAGTACCCTGAAAAAACCCACTAAGCACAGGGAGAACATGCAAACTCCATGCATACAGACCCAAAGGCAGGAAAATGCTCAACCCTGGAGGTGCAAAGCCACAAAACTATACCACACCAATGTGTTCATTATGCTCCAAGTTTTAACAGATTTAAATGTGACATGTAGACAATTGAAAGTAAATTAATTAGACATGTATGAAATATGTAGAAAAGACACAAGCTTGATCTACGCAAACCCATTTAAACAATCCAATGTAATATTTGTAGTCATCAGTCTTCTGCTAGACATTTCCTCTATTTCTCTTTATTCCTAAAAATAAACGTCCTAAAAAAAACTGATGCCACAGACAAACTATTTTTATTTTTCTTCTAATACCTAACCTACTATTTTTGTTTGTGTCACAGAGAACTAAAATGTTCATAAAATAAATTTGACATTTTGCATATACAGTAGATATGTAAACATTATATCTAATGAAAAAGTATTATTCCTGGTAACAATAGAAATTACTATGTTCTTTCAATAATAAAAAATGCTGCTTTTATGAACTAAAAGTGTTTTTTTAGAGTGAAAATTGATATACAAAAAGAAACC
Source organism: Clarias pachynema (assembly GCA_030014365.1). Taxonomy (NCBI): domain Eukaryota; kingdom Metazoa; phylum Chordata; class Actinopteri; order Siluriformes; family Clariidae; genus Clarias; species Clarias pachynema. The sequence goes on from JAQMYL010000035.1 coordinate 7,696,009, forward strand.
TATGTCACATTATTGTTAATGAATTCCATGCTTACTGTAATTGGAATATTTAAACACAAACGAAAAAATATGCATTTGATTAACAGAGCTTGTGAATTCCCTGCGTGTGGCTTCTGTTTCATTTGACCTGCTGAACAAACTCCCACATTATTAGGAAATGTGAATTAAGAAATGTTTACATCCTGTTTATAGAGTTATTTAATACAAGCATGCTTGCTATGCCTGGTGTTATATTGGAGATCTGCAATTAATAAACCACTCACTGATGATACATACATCTGCACATCCTAAGCTACACAAAGCTAATTGTTCCAGTTAGATGCAAAATCAGGAAGCATTTATGCTATTTGTTATTGATGACTGTTTCTACTGATCAGCCAATTCCTGTAATATAAAGCTAAAAAGGCTTTAAATGCCGTCATTTATACATAGTTTGAGTCATTCTTCAAGTAACTGACCTGACCAGAATAGCAAAGAGCAATGGAACTTTTTATTAAGAAATCTTGGGAAAAAGTAAACTATCACAGCAACAGTGATGATGCATTCTACTTTGACGGTTCTCATCGGGAGAGCAATTTCTGGTATGCTACATTATTTCCTCTAGCATCTAGGAGACAGAATAATATTTTCAATTTGCTTTTCAGACAGGATCCCAAGAGGCAATCTAAATCACTTCATAACTTACTAGCAAAGAAATTATGATTTTGTCTAGCCATCCTCTTTGAACTTTTAATTTTATAAAAACTTAACTGTATCTTGTTGCACATTGAGATGATATATTTCATTTAGCAGTTTAGCCATAGTGCAAACAACAACCCAGAAAGCTTGGATGAAATAATATATTGCATGAATGCATTCTATCTATTTACTTAAAGGCAGCAACTGAGCAACACGTTACATAAATGTGCATAAATATTAATAGCAGTATAAAATATTGATTTGCAGTAAAAGACCTTTCGTATTGCCATTAAACAAATCTAACTGCAACTTTAATTGAATACCTTTATGGTATAATAACACAGTTTTATCTTCTATGAATACCTTTTACAATGTTTACCACCATTCCTAAAAAGTTAATAAATCCATGGAGCAATAAACAGATCATGCAATTCTCCACAGACGCTATTAATATAATGTTTGGCCTTTAAAAAATTTTTATTATTTTTTTTTTGCTTGCAGGCTGTAAATTCCAGATACCAGTTTTTACAATTTCATTTGAAATATTTAGAATCTCCATATTAAGCTCTATGTGATGTTTTTTTGTGAGAGTTGTGTGATTCTAAAAATTCAGTTAGATTTTGTTCAGCTTTGATTTTCATACTTCTGCTCATATAGTAGGAGGTATGAACATCAATATTTGTTTTATTATATTCAACATTTCTTTATTTGTTATGAGTCATATAAACTGTATTATTTATATAAACTGTATTATCATTTAATGTCAACAACACTGCTCAAGGTGACCTTGTGTCTTTAGACACTGCACCACTCAAGGATTTTAGCCTAATAGAAAGAATTAGAAAAGCTCTACCTGCTGTACATCCACTCTATCTATACAAACACAAACAAGGACAGAATGTGTGCTGGATTTAGCATAGGAAACATGAAAATTGTGCCTTGATGAGAACACCATGAAATAACTGTTAAGAAGAAGAAAAACAACATCATGAATGCGCAATACCTTTGTACAGATAGCTCTAGGCTCATATTGAAATGAGGTCTGCCTACCGCCTTTGAAATTATGGAAATATTTCAGTTGCAATAATTCTTATTGTCAGCTGTCCATCACTGCAGGTTGAATTCATTAGCATTCCAATTCCAGTGTCATGTGCCATAGAGGGACAGTGACACAGTAGCAGCAAGGATGGCATAAATCTAATTCATTATTGAATTCCTGAAAAATATGAATTAGTAATATGAAGTCAAAGAGTTTTCAAGTGGAGTGATACTGTTAAAAATGCATGCCAGTCACAGGACAAAAAAGCCATTGACTTTCCTATCAAAATTCATATGAAAGTTTCAACAGTGGCTGTAATGAAGTATGCAGTAGTAGTAGAAAAAGTGAAAAATTATGTTAATGCTTCAGGAAACACTTTGTAATTGAATTAAAATGTATTGCAGCAATGTAGATGGACATGCTTGCTTTTTTGTCCTGCTAGGATACGTACTTTCAAGTTGTTTGCTTATTACAAAGCAAACAAGATTCTGGCATACACTGTACATAGAGCCCTTCGATTTGGGCATTGTTATATATTAGAAGGATTTATGATATTCGAGGAAACCTTCTTTCATGGGACAAAATATTACAAATATTAATGTATGAATAAAATTTTTTTGTGTTTATTAGTGTAGGATATGATATATTTAGTGTCATAGAGAAATTTCACATCTCTACTCTAAGAAACTGCATTTTTGGCAAGGAGGGAGTTATAACTACTTAACCAAATAAATAAAGAGTAGAGAATGAATAAAGGTCATCTAACATAAACTTGTCAAAAGCAAAGTACTGTAGAACTACTATATGACCTGAACAAGCAATTGTACAGCAACAGAATTAAAATTGTACAGCAATTTGAGGAAATGAAAAAAATATGATAGGAAAGATAACAAATGACCACTAAAATTCATATAAGAACAGATGGACACTTTTTTTAATGTTAAAGCAGTTAAAAGATAATGTAAGAGAACCCTGGTGCTTAAAGCTGAAGCTCTGTCCAAAGCTGTGCCAGACAATTCCACTCCTTTAGAGTTCTGCCATTTTATAGTCCTGTCCGAACATGTAGTGGAGACTATCCAGTATAGTACTTTAATCTTGTAATCCACCACAGTAGGTTTTGTACAAATGATGTACCGTAGTGGCCATATAATCACTCACTCTCTCTCACTATCTCATAGTCTATACTGCTTTATTCTGTACACAGGGTTGTGGGGGGGGGCTGGAGTCTATCCCAGGTGACTTAGGGCCAAATAAAGCTCCTACTATAAAAAAAATAAAATAAATAAATAATAAAAAAAATACCCTCTATTTCTCTTTATTTGATCTGGAATATTTAGCTTGTTACTATGGCAAAATATGATCTGTTTATCCCTACTTCATTATTATTTTATTTTATTTATTGTAGTAATCAGTTTATTGTTGACATGGTTACTTAATAGACCTCAGGGTTGACAACTGCTTATGAGATGTAAGAAGATTATAGGTATTATGTGATGAGATTTGTAATGTAGTGCAGGAAAGTTTCCAGCTGTTTTTTTTTTGTCATCCTCCTGATGTTTCAACGTGAAAAACAGGTTCATTTACATTAATGTATGTATCTATTTTGAATAAATATAAACAAAAGAGCGCACAATGAAAGTGGAGATAAATAAAATTTGCACTGTTGTGTTATTAGCCACAATGGGCCCAGTTCAGGCTCATAAGACATAATTTACTTTAGCAAAATTACGCTGTGAATTGTGGCAATTTTTTAAAAATCAGGTCATTAATTAGAAGAGTGACCATGACCCAAAAAAAAGGTCTAATAATATTTTTTATGGGTTATTACCAGTAACATTCTGCAACCTCTATGCATATATAGAGGTTAATATATGTGCATCTTGTAAAACTGAAGGTAATGGTCTTTTGTAATTAAATTGTTTTTCATCTTCCTCTGTGATTCAGGTCACATAAGTTGGGTGGCCAATGAAGCACAGTAATATTAAAAATATTAAACTCTTTTTAGCCCCTACAGCCGTGCTGGTGACCAGTCTACTAGCAGATACAGTAATACACAGCACTCTCCAGTTGGAATGAACCAAAATAAATAAATAAATAAATAAATAAATGTATTGAACAAAAATGTGGAAATTGGAAATCAATTACTCCATTACAAACCAAACCGTCCAACTTAAAATGATTAAACGTTCATGACATTATCACTTATTTATACGCAGTGGGTGTCCAGGGTATTCCTGCCTCATACCCTGTGAAATAAAGTGGTTAACTGAAGATAAAAACACTCAATGAGTTGTATCCTTAATTAGCTACAGAGTGTTGTATTTATGTGTTAGTTATTTTTGATCGCACAAAAGATGTAACTTTTACAAAAAACAACTTTTATGCCTCCTTAGTGCAAATCAACACCTTTAACCTATAAAAAACAACACTAAATTCAAACACAGGAGACAATATTGTTCATTTGGGATGCTTGTCCAATGCTCAGGTCTGTAGAGTGATCTGGTCGTGACAAACTATTTTGTTCTGAATTCTTGCTTCTTTGCAGGATGCACCAATATTATTATAGTGCTTCAAATTACAAACAACTTCAAATTCTCTATTGAGTATGTATTCTAATCTAACTCTTAATAATATATACGTAAGGGGTGTGTGTCTGTAGGCTTTCATTCTTACCAAGCAGGAGCCACACCTTATTCCACTTGATAATCAGTTCATCTTGGCTGCAATCAACTATAAAGTTTGCCTACTGTGCGGCTGAATGAAAGCCTGCTGCCACAATGGCCCTTTGTTGATGAGACAGAAGACCCATGGTTTGTTGTACTGTTATGGTTGCCAGGCATTATATCTACTGAGATGAATTCATACTTTCAGATAAACCAACATACAGTACAGTAGTAAAGCCATTGTATTTTAACCATACTGAAAATCAATGAAAAGATGAGGTGATATGGATATGGATCTCCTTCATAAGGGAGATGCGGAAAGAAACCCGTGTAACCATCCAGAAGTACTACACATGAAATATTATTAACATAATGAAATTCCTTTGTCAGGCTTTTTGTGTGTTCACTGTTGAAATACACTGTTTGGTCATTTTGTCCTTTGCAAATGTTGGATCACAGTAAATGAATGATACTGTTGACAATGATCCTTCCCCATGTATGACCATGACACTATCATGCACTCTCTACAATATACATTCAACAGCGCTCAACAATATAGAAAAATGTAATTGATGTTATTATAGACAGAAAAGAAAACCCACACTTACTCATCACCTAAGTAATAATGTTTCCTGTAGTGTTGATGTATGAAAAGCTGGAATTCTGTTTCTAATGAAGCATTAGAGTCCATTTGCACTGAAAGGCCACATAAAAAAATAATAAGTTGTATTTTTTTATATTTTATATTAAACATTGTTGCCTTTCTGTTTCAAATGTATGTTTACTTATCCACATGCTCAGCAGCATAAAGTAAGATATTATTTCATTGTGTTTATTTTCTTAGGTGAGATATTTATGGAACTGTACAGTAAGTCTAACGTCTAAACATGGATTTTTACAAGATATTACAGAAAAGCAGTGGTGACTCTAGAGTCTGTTGGGGCCCTAGGCAAAAATTTGCATTGGCCGTTGCTAACCAGCATTCATCACAATTATCTTACAAATAGTGGAATATACAGTAGGGAGATAATAAACATAAAAGCAGTGCTACATCGACTGCAAGTGACAGTGGTGTTGTGTATTGGTTAACATTCCATGATCAGCTGTTTAGTACAGTTGAATAGTCCATGTTTGGGGTAAAAGGTATCTTTGATAATGCTTCCCGCCTTTTGCAGACAGCGATTTTTTAAAAATGCCCTCCTTGGTTCTTAGCTAAATACAAATGATACTTGGGCGGTTTTCACCACCCTCTGGAGGGCATTACCGTCTGAAGCACTAGAGTTGCTGAGATACAGTTTGTGAGGATGGTTTCAATGGTACAGTGGTAAACGTTCTCCAGTGTCCTGGGGGACAGGTGGGACTTCACAGAAGTCTCCACAGAAAATGGAAGTGCTATTGGGCCTTTCTAATCAGGACAGAAGAGTTCTGAGGCCAGGTGAGATCCTCAGAGATGTGAACTCCACGAAACTTAAACCTGGAGCCCCAAACTTTCCTACTGACAAGCAGAGCCTCTACAGAAGAGAGACAAAATCCTGGCTCTGTGAATAAACAGTCATGACCATGCAAGTCATAACTTGAACTCTTAAGACTAGCCAAGAATTCTGGACAGTCCATTAAAATTGTGCAATCAAAATGCTATAAGTGTCAGATAAATGCCTGACATACAGTACAAACAAGATGCTCTTTAGGGATTCTAGGGATTTATTCAATAAAACAGACTTTGCTCATTTTCTCATATGTTCATTGTAAAATAAAAAGAAAAAAGAAAAAGATTGTAGAGAAATATAAATACAAATATTGTGCAAGAGTCTTATAAACATCTGAGTGTATCTTTCTTTGACCATAATAAGAAATACACCAATTTCTTTTAAGGTGTATGGTAAAGACATGATTAAAATAAAGCATGCATCTCCAGGCATGACTAATTTCTCATGCCCCACATGTCATCTCTCACTACAGAGAAAAATGTAACCTCACCGAGGCTTTGGCACAGTGCTGATGAGCCAGCACACAGCATGAGTTTTCTGCTTTCATACACTGTTTGGTGCTTTTGCCAGACTGGAATACTTAGTGAGCAAGAAAAACATTTGTATTATAATTCTGCAGAAATCACTATCACCATGTAATTGCATTGTCACATAATTTAATTATACATTAAAACAGAGCTACAGGAATTCAGTTGTGGTTGTCTGGGTTTGCTTTAAAAAACCCACAACTCACAGTAAAAAAAAAAAGTTGCAACCTGAGTTGCAAGTAAAGTGCTATAAAAATTACATGAAACAAACTGCAAAAAATGTAACGTACTGCGGTATTTACATTTCTGCTTTGGGCTTTGTATGAAAGCATCAGTGTCTGACAGGGATCCAGTGAAGGGAACGTAGCAATATGGTGGTAAGAGTTTAGAAACATTGAAATACAGGTGCATTTTAGATTCGTTGCAGAGGTTATAGTTAGAAATGCAAATCGATCTGGTATGAGACAATTCAACAAATCGACAATTTGAAAGGAAAATCACAATTAATTCTCCATGGTTATTCGCCAAGGTTGTGTGCAGAGATCAAAGATGAAATCACAAAGTTGTACACAGAACAAGATCATGACATAGCATTGAAGTCTTACTGTATGTGCTATAAAATAACAAAAGTCACTTGCTCTAGGACACAATCATGGCAACTTGGTGGTGCTAAGATTTGAACACAATTTATGTTGATTGATGTTACTTTTTAAAGTAACTAATTACATTAGAAAATTACTGCCATTAAAAAGTAATCAGTTACATTCTGACAAAAGTAACTAGTTAGAGAAGTTTGGCCCATAATCTGTTAACCCCTATCTCACCTATGCGGTTTTGCGCAGTGGCCGTAAGTACGGTTCATCATGATTCACCGCGAGTTTTGGCGCTGTGATTAGGTTTTTATCTTTCCGCTCGTCGGTACTCGCATACTCAAACCGCATGGGCGAGATAACAGCAGAAATAACAGAGAGGGGCGGGTTATCGGGGGCAGAGCTTTTAGGATAACTTTCACACACACACTAATGGATTGGGAATGACTGCTGTCTGGCTCACGGATTACATGAATTGTCTGAATAACGGATTACATTTTTGAAAATATAAATAAATAACTGAGTACTTAAATGGCGAACCTAACGCGTTAGATTACTCGTTACATCAAAAAAGTAATCCAAGTACTCTAATGCATTACTTACCACCCAAGTACCACCCAACACTGGCCACTACACCTTGCTTTATTAACCTACGCCCATTGAATCAACCAATTCTACTGCTAAATTAGTATTTCTTTTGGTTTAATTAATATACTTGCTTTATAATTATTCACAAATCATAATTAATTCCTATGATTGTGCAGTACGGTATTTCATGGAAAACTGAATATAGAGTTTTTTTTCTGTTACAATATTATTATACTACATATTTATTACTTATACATTACTTTAAAAAAAAAAACGTTGGCATATACATATTTCCACAATAAACTACCGCTATGTTAAGAGCATTATTGTTTTTCTCTAGGAAGGAAAAGCTTAGTACAGACACAGAAAACATGCTTTCTGCTCAGAAGTGAATTGAATTCACATAATGAAATAGCAAACAGCTTTGTTGTAGGGTGGAATGTTTTGTACATAAGGAATAGCTTGAAATCAGACCTCATAGATGTGCCATAATAAGCAGGACAAGTCTCATGAAATGTCTGCTCCTAGGGGCTTGCATTTTTATTGATCTTTCCTGCCAATTTCCATTTCAGAGCACACTGCTAAGGTTGTGTTTCTGATCTATAGAGGTTAGTGAAATGTATGAAGGAAATGTATGAAGGCTTATATGGCTCAAGTCTGGTTCCTTATAATATTGGTAATAACATGAACTTTTTTTTTTTTTAGTTTAAGTTAAATGCAATGTAATACTATATAAATGCAATTTATCATTTATTTTAATGTTATTAAAAGTCAAACCATTTCAGTGTGGATTAATTTTCTCTACTTCACTGAGATTAGATATGATTCACATGTACAGTACATCACTGTTTTACATAGTTTAATGTATCATTAAATTACTCATGAAATGTGTGTACAAAATTGGTAAACACGAGTCCTGCCATTTCAGCTAAGGAAAGATGCTGTGCATGAAAGAGCTCTAAGAACACTAATGGGGTCAAAGCTATTATTTTAACTGTGCTGTAAACAACTGCAGGACACCGTTCAAGGCTTGCTAACGTCCTTGCCTCGCCGACAGTGAACTTTATCTTTTCTTCTTTCTTTTTTTGTTGATAATTTAACATCTTTAATTTGTCACTACAAAGACTTCAAAGTACTAATAAGTACATGCTGGTTGCTGATATTCTCACAGGATGAGGATGCCAACTGATATCCCTCCTCACTTTCCAACCCAAGTTAATTAAGCTCATTACAGGCCTGCGCAGAATAAAAGGTTTTTAAAATATTTTAGAAAGGTGGGGCCAATTATTTATTTATTTATTTATTTTTACAAAATTAGCCAGAGGAAAGACCTTGGATAAAGACCTTTAAACAAACTGGTAGTTCAGATAAAATGTAAATATTAAAATGAACAGGGAAGAGCAAATTTAGAACTTTAACCAAAAGCTGTAGAGCTTATAGTGAGCTAATCAAGACAGACAGGCCTGTCTGCAGCAGTGTAACATCCGCTGTTGTATTATAAAGACTGGCTCTGTCTCATCATGCATGGGACAGATTATGGAATAAGCTATTAAAGAATTCAAATTCAAATTTTATTTGTCACATACATAGTCACGATATGCAATGAAATGCTTAGACGACTACCTGCGACCTTACAATAAAAGACTATTAATAGGAAACAAATATGAAAAAGAAAATAGAAGGTTCATTTAACTAAGAAGAATAAAATAACTGTACAGTACAAAATATACCATATAAGAAAAATGTATAAAAAAAATATAGAAAAATAAGAAAAAAAGGCTGTACAATATAGAAATATAGAATTTATGGATTTTTTTTTGTGTGGCAATGCAGTTGAATATAAATAGAAATGTCCAGGGGTGTGCAAATATGCCTGAAAGTGAAATATTTAAAGTGACTTATGTTAGAGTAAGTAACTAATGTCCACAAATGTGCAGGTGTGCAGTGGCCACTAGTGTCAATGAATGTCCGGAATGTAATGCTAATTATTTTATATGTGGCAAAATCTTTATTTTCTCAGCTATTGGATTTTAAAGAATCCAACATAAAAAGGAGAAACACTTCTTACTTTCTGAGTCACTGGTTCTAACTGTTTATCAGCTGCAGATGTGATGCCAAACATATTGAACTGTGACATGAGCATTTGTAGCAAAAAAAGAGCTATTACTGTATGTGTAAGAATAGTGTAACAGTTCCAAGATAAAATGTTTATACTGTAGGTATATCGAGCTGAAAGTGTGATTGTGGAAGAATTATTCTAATTTTGGACTGGGTCCACTTTTGTGTTATTTCCTTCAACTAATTGGCTGGCCTGACTTACAGCAGGAGCTGCACACACTGCAGCATAGACAATTACTGGACCTTTATTAATTTTAAATGGACCACGTTACAATTGACAGATCACTGTATTAAAGTTGGATAAGGCACATCCACTGTTATACTCTACAGTACATGACAAACCCTATAGTGAGTTTTGCTTCAAAATAGTTCAAAATAGCCATGATGTCATTAATAAACCTGGTAAAAGCAGTCTTGAACTCAGGTTTTCATAAGTAAATAAGTTTTCTCTTTTTACAAAATAGAATGCATGGGAAAACTATAACGCTTGTCTCTTTTATTTTTTAGTACTTTCTGTGAGTATCTATAAAGTAAACATTTTCATTAATCATATATACTGTATATATACAGTGAAACCTCGGATTACGAGTAACGTGGTTTACGAGTGTTCCGCGAGACGAGCAAAGATTTTTAATAAATTTTGTTTTGGAAAACGAGCATTGTCTTGGTTTACGAGCACCGAGCATCATGTATCACGCATGCGCTTCTTGTTTTGAAGCCAAGCGTCAGTGATCACAACTGAGCCAACGGTTTTTCTCTCTCTTGAGTTGCGGAATTGTGGGTGCTCGTCTCTTACTGGTATAATCAACATCCGTGCATGCGTGTACTGTTTACTATAACACTGTGACCACGTGTGTG
>JAQMYL010000035.1:7762887-7773188 GCA_030014365.1 Clarias pachynema
TTTATGCTGTTTAATTCTGGTCGTTTTATTTCTATCATTGTACAGCACTTTGGTCAACTTCGGTTGTTTTTAAATGTAAATAAATTTGACTTGACTTGACTTGACTTAAATGCTGTGAAAATAATAAGGGAGTATTAGTATTGCCTGCATGTTTCATTTTTGGCTTTTTGGCTTCAATTTTGCTCAAATAAATAATGACATAGTGAGACAAGGTTTTTCCATATGATTGTGATCAGTTATGTTTCATTTGGTTTCTTCTTTACTGCAGATTCAGGCCCAACACACAGAGTGTCAGATTACTGAGGAGTTTGAGAAGCTTCACCAGTTTCTACGAGATGAAGAAGCAGCCAGGATCGCTGCACTGAGAGAGGAAGAGGAGCAGAAGAGTCAGATGATGAAGAAGAAGATTGAGAAGATAAGCAAAGACAAATCATCCCTTTCAAACACCATCAGAGCCATAGAAGATGAGATGAAAGCTAAAGACATCTCATTTTTGCAAGTGAGGATCATTCTCACATTTATACTGAGAGAAAGTAAAGCTTCTTTTCCATCATCAGAAATGTCACATTTCAGTGGTGTAAAAATGTAAATCGTGTCCACTGTTGTTTGTCTTACTGTTTTACAGAACTATAAGGCCACAGTGAAAAGGTGAGTGATGTGGTTCATTTCTCTGTCGTTCTCTATGATTCTGAATCCAATCCCACAACAACACTGACTCTTGAATGTTTTTGCAGAGCCCAGTGTACACTGCAGCATCCAGAGGAACTTTCAGGAGCACTGATCCATGTGGCAAAACATCTGGCCAACCTGAAGTTTGAAGTTTGGGAGAAGATGCAGGATGTTGTCCAATACAGTAAGATTTTTTCTTTCTTTTTTTCATTTCTCTATATTTTTATGCATGTTTTGTATTTGTTTTCTGTTTTTCTCAGCACCTGTAACTTTGGACCCCAACACTGGTCATCCTGAACTCATTGTATCTGATGATCTGACCAGTGTGAGACTAAATGATGAGAAACAGAAGCTGCCAAATAATCCAGAGAGATTTGATGAGTTAACAAGTATCCTGGGCTCTAAAGGATTTAACTCAGGGACACACTGCTGGGATGTTGAAGTTGGAGATTGCACAGTTTGGCTTGTGGGTGTGATGACAGAATCCGCACAGAGGAAGGGAAATGTATACTCCAGAAGTGGAATGTGGTGTGTGTGTTATTATGAAGCTACACAGGGAGCATGTTCTATACCACAGACAGATACCCTCTTCTTAGTAGAAGAGAAATTCCAAAGAATCAGAGTGCAGCTGGACTGGGACAGAGGAAAGCTGTCATTCGACGACCCACTCTCCAACACACACATATACACTTTTACACACAGATTTACTGATAAATTACTGCCATATCTATTTGTTGGTTGTAGAACATCTCCTCTTAAGATCCTTCCACTGTAGTGCTTCCAATAGATTTAAGATCAGGACTTTTTCATTTCTGAAAATGATTCCTTACGCTCCCAGAATCACTCTTTCACTATTGGAGTTCTGGAACATGTTCTTGCCAACAGTGAAGAAAGAGTCATAGATGTGATAACCTGGTCATTCAATACATTCAGGCTGTCAGCTGTTACGTGGTGCGGTATGGAGATTCGCACCACGAGATGTTTTAATGTGTAACGCAAAGCTTTAGTTCACCTGTTTAACAGGGGGTCAATGAAACAGGAGGCTGTGAGAGTGCTTATGATAGGCAGGGGAAGACCCTTCCATTTGGAGATAGCGTGCGGTTATTAATTAGAAACTCAAAAGGAAATAAAAGGAAACTGAAAACACAAAATAAACAGATCTCCGCCATCTACACGAGAACAGACTGGTAACTAAAAATAAAAACTATATTCTCTCAGGGCTTGTGCCCTTACCGAGGATTTATAGAGAGATTTTGTGTTTTTTGGTGTAAACTTTATACTTAGCCTGAGAGCGTGCGCTTAAAGGACAGAGCACCACTCTGCTGTGCTTGCCGGTGTCAGACAGAGGCTGGGTCTTTGCCTCTGTGTCTCGACTTTCTGCGTGCTTGTATTTTCTTTCTGGCTATCTTTCTTTCTTTGACTTGCTTTGTCTTGATACAGTACCTTACCGATGCTACGGAAATCATTGCACGAAGTGCCAAGGTATCAGGACCCTTAAATAAACATGCCGCCAGGTGAGGCGCGTTCACGTTGATTGTGGCGTTGCCTAGCAACCGTGTGTATAAATGGTCGCGCCTCTGCCTGTTCAGAACTCCGTGGGGTAGCAGCCTGCGGATCTGCCCATTCTGAACAGTGCAAAGAATTTTCGCGCGGTTCTTCTCCTCGTGAGACTCGCGTCATTACATTTAGCTGCTTTCCTTTTATTGCCACATAATGAGCCTTGACCTGACCAAGTAAAGCAACCCCATCATAACACTGCCTCCACGGTTTTGTACAGTGGGCATTATGCATGATGGGTGCATTGCTTAATGTGCTTCCATACTTACCATTTTGTGATGCACCTTTTGTTCTGAAATAGGATATGGACACATCAGACCACATGACCTTTTTCCTTTGCTCCAAAGTCCTGTCTTTTAAGCTCTCTATCAAATTGAACCATTTTTTTCTGATTTGTTATTGTGACTGCCATGTGACGCAAAGAGGCCACGCACGAAATATTCCATAACAGCTTGTAAAACTTCTCGATCCTTCTTTGGTGACTTGGCCCACTAAACCACAGATCCCTGATCTCATCGTACCTTCTTGTCTAACATGTTGAAGTGCTTCTTTCTGACACACTTACATGTGTTAATGACCATATTGGTGGATGTTTGTGTGTTAGAGCAGGGGCTCTCCAGTCCCAGGGTTGGAAAAGCTCCAGTGGACATAAATCAAATTGCAACATGTCTTTGGGGTCATGTAAACTAGACACCATTTGGAGACATCTTCATTTGGAGACATCCCACACATATTGACCCCATCCTTGTTCTAAATGAATGAGGCCTTTCTTTGAAACTCATTGTATACTATAATGTAACTGGTTCACCTGTTTAACAGCACTTGTTTCTGATCAACTTGTAATTTCTACTTGTTACATTGTTATTAGTCTTAAATTTTTGGAGAATGTTGCAGCCACCAGATTTGTAATGAGCCCAAACAATTAAGTTCACATTGTAAATCAGAAAACACTAAAATGGGCAGGTGGCCTTCTAGGAAAGGAGTTGAGAACCCCTGTGGTTAAGAGGTATAGAGGATGATTTTTTGCAAGCTGTGCAATTTTACAATTGTTACAATAGCGCACACACACTATACCATTTAATTGGCCACCCAGGTTCTCTTGCCAGCATCTGCCAGTTCACAATCATTGATGATGTGTATCTTACATGTAAATGATTTATGTAAATTTACATTGGCATATCAGCAAAAAATAATAATATCAACAAAAATAGCAACTTCTGAAACAGGAAAAAGAAAGAAGAATTACAGTATTTTTCTTTAGTCTATTCCTGAGGATGCTGGCTCTATTTAATGTTTGAGCAACAATATACTACTGCTCAAACGTTTGGGTTCACTTTTTCAGTTTTGTTAACTGATTTATTTTCTACATTCTACAACAATACTGAGGATTTCAAAACTATGAAAGAACACATATGTAACTAGGTTATTACTGTATGTAACAACAGTCAGTTGTTATTTTAAGACACAGAGGTCGGCCTTTCTGGAATAGTACTTACAAGAACAGCCTTGTCTAGTACATTTGCAAAACCCATCAAGCAAAATTACACCAACATTTCGCGAGTCTACGCTTGATAATCTATAATTTGTCATGTGTTTCTTCTGTTGGTGCATTTTTAAAGCTCATCACAATGTTTATATAAAAGAGAATATGGCTGTAACTATCTCATGTTCTTTATAAACACTTATTAATCAATGTTGTACAGTTAAATTTCCTTAATAAGCAGTGATCTGATAAATCTGATGAACCTGATCTAATAAATCTGATAAATTTGGGATTGATCTGCAGTCATACTTTGGTGTCAGTATAACAGGAAAGACATTTACAGTAAGATAAAAAAAAAAGTCCAGTTTCATTTTTGCAGGTTCAGGTACAAAACGCTTTGAGGGAAATTCATTCCTGAATGATTGAACTCCTGTCACAAGCCATCAGAGAATAACTGCATACATCAGTCCAAGACCATCTTCATGGTCAAACGGAACCATCTCCAGTCCCCACACGCATCCCAAGCAGACACCACACTGGGCCATCCTCAACAGAGATCCAGAGGCCTCCATGCGACGAGAACAACTAGAAGCAGAGCACCAGGAGGTGTCAGACAGGTCTGGAGGGCACAGGGGGTCTGTATCACTGGCAAACCAGGAGTGCCATGTGTTGCACAACAGAGACAGAAGATTGAGAGAGAGAGAGAGAGAGAGAGAGAGAGAGAACAGTTAATTATGGTCACAGTCACATAATGTATAAGGTGAATGTACAGTATATTTTGTTCAGAGTGCAAGCAGGAACTCCTGTGTGGGAGGTTATTTATTTTGATGGTGAATGTAGAGCAGTCTGTGGTGTAGTGAATGTCTACACCACAGACATTCACTCTCCTCTCAATAGCACAGAAACACCAGAGGATCAAAGTGCAGCTGGACTGGGACAGAGGAAAACTGTCATACTCCAATCCTCTGACTAATGCACACATACAGTACACACTTTCATACAAACATTTGCTAACAAATTATTGCCATTCCTATGTGTTGATTTTAATGTATCTCCTCTAAAGATCCTTCCTCTTCAGTGATGTGTGAATCATACAGTATCAGTAAGAGCTAATGTAGGTTGGTTGCACATGACATCACATCTGCTTCGTTGTGTAGCACTATCTGCCAGTGGAGGTCAGAAAGTGCTCCTGACCAATTTTATTTATTTTTTTAATCCAAAGGTTTAAAAAGGTTTTTTAAAGCATAATTTTTGGATATGTTCATGTAGCTGTTTCTTTTCTTTGTAAATGGTAAAGTTATTATTTCTACTTTTTGTTGTTGAAATCTGCACCTTTGTTATTGAACAACCCACAGCAAAAGAGGTTTGCAATTTATGGCCTTATTGCTCCTCAGTACGAATGCAGAATGGCCCTCAGAGCATCTTTAGAAGGTTGTTAAAATTCAAACCTCCTTAAAGAGGTCTTTAGGGCATCTTAACAAAATTAAGATATTATTAATTATTCAGTGAAGACAACTTTAAGATGATTTTAGTAGGAGGACCTAATCAACGTTAATAGAAGACACAGAAGTGGCTGATATTTAATTACTTATTTTATATTTATATATGTCTTTTTACTACAGTACATGGTGACAGAAGTAAGCAGAAGTAACTCGCAAGATTTCTTATCTTTGATGATAAAATCACGGACGATTGGATGAAGTTTAAGTGTGAATTGCACATACAGTATACTGCAACACCGGTCTTTCTGTTATAAATAAAATAGTTCAAGAATACACGCTGGTCCCGATGCCCAAGATAAATAGGACACAATCACTTCTCTAAATGTTGCAGATCAAGCAAAACACACACCTACAACAGACTAGGACAAGGTCCATCACAGATAAGCAGAGCACCCCACACCATACACAGGGGAGGACAGATACTCAGAATAAGTGAACTTGATGCACAGATTGCATCAAGCAGACTTATTTTACTGTGAAAGTGTAGAAGTGCCATCTGATAGAGGAGAGATATTTACCATCCTGTCCACCTCTAATACAAGGAAGCAGCTTAAGGTGAAGATTGACACTGGAGCCCAGTGCAATGTACTGTCCAGAAACATTCTCCAACACATCAACCCCAGTGCACATGTAGACCACACCCATGTAGTCAAACTTGTGGCTTATGGTGGTCAGATAATAAGGACATCGGATGTTACTAATGTAAGCTTTACATGTGGGACACTACAGGTCCACGTTGACAGTGATGTCAAATTCTTTTTGGGCCTCAGAGACAGCATCAAACTAGGCTTTGTGCATCTTGGCCCAAATATGCATTCTCTCCAGCAGGGGGGTCCTGAGCTTAAAGAGTAAAAAGATCTCTTTGACTGCAGCACTATAGGCAAACTGCCTGTAGTTTATCATATGTGCTTAGACCCCTCTGTGCACTCTACAATATGTGCTCCCAGATGGGTGCCTTTGGCAATGAAAGACAAAATAATCAATGAACTCAACAGGATGACCAAACTGGGAGTCATCAGGCCAGTTCAAGAGCCCACAGAGTGGCTACATATAAAACAAATAGTGCCCTATGACTGTGTATTTACCCTGTCCACCTCAAAAAAGCCCTCCCTAGACCACATCATCCGATGAAAACAGTAGAACAGGTGATCACTGACATGCCAGGAGCCAAGGTGTTCAGCATCCTCGATGCAAAGTGTGGATTTTGGCAGGTGTGACTCAGTGTGGAATCATCAAAGATGACAACTTTTATTACCCTTGTGGGCTTTTATTACCCTTGTGCCTTCCTCTGCATGCCCTATGGAATATCAATAGGCAATGAAGTCTTCCAAAGATGTATGGAGCAGCTCTTTGAAGGATAGCTATGTGCAACTGTTGTCGATGACCTCCTTGTTTAGGGGAGCACAAGAGAATTGTGAGCAAGAGTGCTGTAAATATTAAGCTGAAAGTGCCATTTTTGGGTGTCTAAAGTGTCATATGTGGGTCATCTCCCAACTGACCAGGGGATAAAGCTGGCAAGAGCACCACATGGCATTGTTCACCAGACTTAAAGAACTCCTCACAAGTCCTCCTGTACTTCAGCAGTTTGATGTGCACCAGCCAGTGGTGTTATCTGCACTCCGACTGGTTTGAAATACACCAGCTCCCAAAAAATGACCAGTGCGATTATTATAACGAGGCTAAAGCACCACTTTGCCACTCATGGAGCTCCTCAGCAGCTAATGACTGACAATGCAGCATATTTCACAAGCAGGGAGTTCAAAGAATTTTCCTGCCTATGTGACTTCTGCTATATTACCAGCAGCCCCCACTACCTTCAATTAAATGGACTGGCTTAGAGAAGGGCATTTTATATTGCAGCCAAAAATAATATTAACACACACATAAATTCGTCATGTCTCGGTGTGGTTTCAAAGGACACAAATGCAGGTATGGTGAGGAAAATGAACAGACAGTTTATTTTTTCTTGCTTCAAATATAGTCTTTTTTCCATAAATGAAAAGTTTCTTTAAATCACTCGAACATACATCAGGAAATAAACAAAAGAATACAAAAAACTCCGGACTCTTTCCTCGAGGCAACTCCCCAGACTGGCTCTGTGGTCTAGTATAGACACACACACACAAGCAGGTTAATTCCAGCAAGAATACCACAGTCTCTCTTTTAGCATGACGACCACGTCCGGCATTTCAGTTCAGATTTCACAGAAGGTGCCTAGTTACTTAGGCCTTACCCCGACCTCACAGGCTCAGTTCAGTTCTGGGGAGGAGAACAGGTACACAGAGACATAGTGCAGTCGTGAAACAAACATAACGTGGTGATAACAGTGAATGGACAAACTCACTACTGGCTTTTATAGAGACACACAAGGAAGACACAGGTGCACATGATTTGTGATGGGGAGACATACCTACTTTCACACACTAGAGGGAGACAAGGTTGCGGCTCAGTAATCCGGTGACCCAGACCTTATCTCCCTGGATCGTGGTGGTACTGTACAGATGTTACAAAAATAAAATGATCAGCGGCTTAAACACATCCATCCACAAAACATACATACAGTTAACTGATGTTATATATTATAATGATAATATTAAACCTGCACAACAGTTGTACCTGATTCACATGTCCATTGACTCATCTGAAATTTTATTACAAAATAATTATTAAGCTGTTAAAAAAAATCAAAATGTTGAAAAAATGTCAGATTTACAAGATGTCAGTCTCCTAACTGAGATCCAGTTCGGGCCATTGGAAACTGCAAAAGTGACTAACAGTTTCCCATAATAAAGAATTTAAAAGACTTAGATTCATCAGTGGATAAATTAGTATCAAAATGTCTAGTAATCTATCTGTAGTCAGTGCTCAAATGTACATTCATTAAGATTATGTCTGTAACACTCGGTTGGGTTTGATATTAAAATCATTGGAAACTGCAAAAGTTTCCCATAATAAAGAATAAAAATAAAATACCCACAAGGCTCCACTTCTAAAACCTAAATTAGAGTGTGTATGAAATGACTGACAGGAGGTGCATCCAAATGCAAACTAGACTTCCTACCCTGGATTCACTAAACTTGTGCTAAGGCCAAGGCGTAAGCTTTTTTTTTTTTTTTTTTAAACAGGTTAAACCTGACTCTAAAACACTTCCTATTAAGCGAGTGTCGAGTCTGAAACAATTGCAGTCCGTCATACACAGCCTGCAGTCTTCTGGTCTGGTGAGGATAGTTTAATTCTTATTTTTAGTTTAGCGATTACTAACTGGACCCACAAAGTATTGTTTTTAAATTTAATGAATAAAGTCAAAGTGACGCTCTCACATATGGACTGAAGAGAAAAGTTACTGTAAATAAAATGACTACTCAGTTTTCAGAGGATGATTTCTCCTGTCCTGTGTGCTGTGAAATCTACAAGGATCCTGTTCTCCTGCCTTGCAGTCACAGTGTGTGTAAAGTGTGTTTGCATGAGTGCTGGAAGGCCAAAGGTTCCAGAGAATGTCCTTTTTGTAGGGAAAAGTCATCTGGGGAGCAACCTCCTACAAATCTGGTGTTGAAGAACCTTTGTGAGACTTTCTTACAGGAGAGAAGCCAGAGATGCCAGAGCCAGAGAGTGTGTGAAACAGTCTGCAGTCTGCACAGTGAGAAACTCAAACTCTTCTGTCTGGACGATCAGCAGGCTGTTTGTTTGGTGTGTCGGGATTCAAGAAGGCACACAAACCACAAATTCTGCCCAATTGAAGAAGCAGTAACTGACTATAAGGTATAAGGTTATGTGTCATATTAAAAATAAAATAAGAAAGAACTTTATTCTACCAAAAATATCTAGAGCAGTGGTGTTAAATCTTATCCAGGAAGGGCCGAAGTCAATGCAGGTTTTCATTCCACCCAAGCAGATGCCACACCTCTCTACTGAAAGCCAAGAATGACTAATTAAACTGTTAGAATCAGATGTGGCTTCTGCTTGGTTGGATTGAAAGCCTGCACCCACACCGACACTTCCTGCATAAGATTTGACTCATCTGATTAGCATGCTCAATATAAAAATAGGTGCAATAATTAAGTTTTAGTTGCTTTTTGATTAGTTTATTCAAATAAATTACCCAATCTGTGAGTCTAATATTTCATTATATATAGATTTTTATCATCTGAAGCCAGTAGAAACAGATGTTAGAGTAAAGCAGTGTAAACAAAAAAATCAACATCATTTACACTACTGCTTTACTCTACTATCTGCTTCTACAGGTACATGTATAACAAAGTTTTCACAAAAACAAAATAAACATTATTTTATGACCTTATACTAGAACAGTACAAAAAAAAAAATCAGATTTCCAAATATTAGTATTTCAGAAAATAATAATAATAATAATAATTTACATTAAATTTAATTAATAATTTACATTTAAATTATATACAGTAAAATGGTGACAATATCATTGGCTAAGGCTAATTCATGCTTGCGGGGCACAAAGGCTAGCCTGTCTGTCCCGACCCCAAAGAAAGGTTAAAGTAGTTTGAATTAATTTATTTAAAAAACTGAAGCCAAAAAGAAAAAAACATGTGGGCAATACCAAGTACACATCAGTCAGTGTCAGTCACTCACATCATTATGGAGGAATTTTGGCCCTTTCTTCTTTACAACATCGCTTTCAAAGTTTTTGGGCATTCGCTTATGAACAGGTATCTATAGGTCCCCCCTCAGCATTTCAGTTGGGTTGCGGTCAGGACTTCAACCATTCTGATGTAGATTTACTAGTGTGCTTTGGATCATTGTCCAGTTGCATGGCCCAATTTAGATGCCTCATTAATTGCAAGGAGTAAATGATGCATGAAAAAAAGAGCTGAAAAAACAGTGTCTCCATGCAGTGTGTTGGGTTTTTTTTCAGGAGGAGCTCAAAACTGCACTGAAGCCTCTACAGGAGAAACTGAAGATCTTTAAAGACTGTAAACTGAACTGGAGTCAGACTGCAGAACATATAAAGGTTATAACCAATAACATGTTTTATTATTATTGTTATTATTATTATTATTATTATTATTTTGTGTCACTGCATAATTATTCAAATTTACTTTCATTTCCTATTTACTGCA